>OZ023240.1:11619135-11907651 GCA_964006365.1 Trididemnum miniatum | reverse complement strand
GTAAAGGATTCCCATCGCAGGTACTCCCCTGTGAACGTAGGTTGCGATTAACTTTAGTTTCGTAGCTGACCTTCGTGTGTTCAACGTGGACGTCGAGGAAAGGAAGGGAGTTGTTTATCTCCTTCTCAAAAGTAAACTGAAGAGAGGAATGTAAACCGTTAAGTCTAATTAAAAATTTCTCTGACTCTTTTTCATTTGAAAGATGACAAAAGTGTCATCGACATAGCTAAATTGCACGGCAGGTTTGGATATTTTAGGAAATAGCTTTTCTTCATAATATCCAACAAAGATGTTAGCCGAAGCGGGGCCAAGCGGTAACCCCATAGCCACTCCATCTATTTGCCTGTAGATGGTGTTGACAAAACTGAACTCATTAACCGTACTTGTGGCACTGTGCAACAGTTGCACAAATACCTCTTTTGGAATACAAGGCTGAGAATCAGCGTTGTTATACAGCGTGTCTGCACATATGTGTAGACACGTTGTATTACACGCACGTATGTGCAGACATACGCACATATGTGCAGACACGCTGTATAACAACGCTGGTTCTCAGCCTTGTATTCCAAAAGAGGTATTTGTGCAACTGTTGCACAGTGCCACAAGTACGGTTAATGAGTTCAGTTTTGTCAACACCATCTACAGGCAAATAGATGGAGTGGCTATGGGGTTACCGCTTGGCCCCGCTTCGGCTAACATCTTTGTTGGATATTATGAAGAAAAGCTATTTCCTAAAATATCCAAACCTGCCGTGCAATTTAGCTATGTCGATGACACTTTTGTCATCTTTCAAAATGAAAAAGAGTCAGAGAAATTTTTAATTAGACTTAACGGTTTACATTCCTCTCTTCAGTTTACTTTTGAGAAGGAGATAAACAACTCCCTTCCTTTCCTCGACGTCCACGTTGAACACATGAGAAGGTCAGCTACGAAACTAAAGTTAATCGCAAACCTACGTTCACAGGGGAGTACCTGCGATGGGAATCCTTTACGCCGATAAAACGTAAATTCAGTTTAGTGTCGACGCTTGTTCATCGTGTCTTGAAGATCTGCTCCAAAAACAAGCTGAAAGAAGAAACAAACCGGATCAAGAAAATCTTACTGGACAATGGATACCCTGAGTATTTTAATCTTAAACAGATATCCAAGAAGATCACGCAGTTTTCACGCCCAAGTGGTTTGGTCCTGACAAGTGTTCAATCTACCTCCGGGTCACCTACACTGGTAAGGCGGCACTTACACTAGAAAAAAAACTTTTTCATTTTTACATATTTCTTTTTTCTCTATTCATAATCGTTAACGTTTCACACGCTTAACCATGCTCTTGTTGCCATTAATCGAAAAGGCTGTGTAACGACCATCCCCGTAGTCAAACCATTATTTTCGTTTTTATGTTATCTGTGTTATCGCTTTACGTTTATTTTCAGACCAGGCAATGTTTCGTTCTACAGTAATTATGATTTGTTATTCCGTATGCAATAAACAACGCTAATCAACTGAGATTCTTTGTCGTTTACTGCGCTTCCTATACTTTAATTGCCGTTGGTCAATCACGTGATTATGTTTATTTCGCAATGTAGTTTTTGTTTCTGAGGCCTTGGAAGCTGGTAGACTGAGTTCTATTCTCAGTCGGGTCAAACCAAAGACTTTAAAACTGGTATCTGCTGTTACACTTGCTAAACGCTTAGCAATTAAGCGTAACGCGGAGGTGAAATGAACAGAGAATAAAAATACTTCAGTCAATTCTTGACAAAATTTAGTCCTGGCCCTAAAGGACCTTAGTAGTAATAAAGCGCCATAAAACCACACAACCTTTCATTTCATTCTGATTCTTGAACAGTCAAATAAAGGTCGTAAATAAAGAAGTTGGAAACAAACTGCGTGGGTGAATAGAGTAGTTGCAAGACCAGGGCCACGGCCGAGAAAAAAAAATAGAAAGGATAAGCGACGACGTTGCATCTGTATGACTTAAATGTACAGCCTACATGCCTATTTTTTCACGAAGCATTGCCCAACAATGTTGATCTCTACTAATCCAGGATTGAATCAGCAAAAGAAGGATTTTTTTTCATTTGCCGATAAAGCTTGCTGCCGGTACTATCTCATTTTAAATTTGGCTACCGCAAAATTGTCAGTGACCAGGCCAGGTCCTGTATGCGTATGAACCAAAAGTAAAATCTCGCGACTCGCAGCAAACCTAAACTTGAAACTACCGTACAATTTTTACAGAGTTGAAATATTGAAAATAACCGCCATGTTTGATTACCCGTAACGCAATCAAGAAACAGCTAAAACACATGGGAGGACCTTTCGGCTCACTTCTGGTGTCACTGTCAACGCTTTATGAGCCTATACGCTGAGCTGGATCTTAAGCCACGCCAAAGCGTCTGAGAAGGAAGCTGAGGTATTTTTGCATTTAGTTGCATATTTATCCTCCTATCACGAGAAAGCGATAATAGCGCTGTACGAGCTCGCTTAGGAGTTGCCAGCCATCTCTCTACCACACTACGATGGGGGAATCTAGCTAAGTGTCTTTCCCAACGGCACAACAAGTAAACTTGCCGGCTTGTTCTCTCCACACTGTCCCTTTAATGCTGAGCCTCAAGCAGGGAAGCTGTGAATATCAATTTTGAAGTCATTGGTTTGACCCGACTTCGAATCAAACTCAAGTCTACAGCAGTCGAGGAGGACGCTCTTACCACTCGGCCATCTGAGCTGTACAGAAGCGTGCCCAGAAATTTGAAAAAAAAGGGGGGGGCGCAATTTCCTGTTTCCGTTTTCACTGAAAATATCGGTGAAGACTAAAAAAAAGATCTTCACGTCTTCCAACGTCCAATTTACCCCCCAAAATCTAGTGAGGACCAAAAAGAAAAAAGTCATCGCGTCCTCAGATGTTCTGTTTCCACTGTTCCGCTGACTGGAGATATATGTCAGCTTATATTTCAACGGGGGGGGGGGGGGGGGGCAGCGCCCCCTTTGGGTACGCCCCAGCTGTAGGACATAACATCGAGGTAGGACGTAACATCAAGAAGGAACTACACCAATTCACTAACAAGCAAGTCCATGACTCCAAATTAAGTTTCATCCACTCAAACTACAACACTGCCTCGACAACAGAGTTTCCAAAAACTACCTCAAAGAATCAGCAAAGTAGCGTAACTTTGTATTGTATTGTATTTTTATTCGGCGTCAGTCATAACAAATACGACAGTCAAAAATAAAATAAAATGTGACGCCACAGAGTTAGTGAGAAGCCCAAGGGTGGCTTTTACTTGATAGCTCCACCTGGAACTTACAAGAGGAACTATCAATTCACAAACTCTGTGCAAAGGAATCAAAAAATAAACAAACGTGTAAATATACAAAATTACAATTCAACATGGAAGAGAAAGAAGGAAAAACAATATTACTATTGGAGCGGCTTACAGGCGTAATACGTTTAAAGGTACACAGTTGATTAAGGTGGTAAAACTGAGGGACTCAAGAGTGCTTGAGTGTTATGGGTTAAAGAATTCACTTATAGAAGAGGTGCAATAATTTAGTAACTATTTAGAAGGTATTGCTTTAATGTCTTTTTAAATTGTGCCAAATTTTTTGATAATTTGATTTCATTGGGTAGTTCATTCCATAATTTGACCCCAATGAATTTAAGAGACTGTTTGCAGACGCTTTTTTTGAAAAGAGGAGGATGCAGATTATTGGATTGCCTAGTTCGGCGAGAATGAACTTCATCGTTTCTCTGGAAAAAATTATTAAAACAGCGAGGTAGCATTTGATGAAGAAATTTGTAAACTAAGCAGCAAATTTCAAATTTAAACTTATCTCTAATTTTCAGCAAGGCATGTTTTTTATAAATATCATCGATGTTATCATGAGAATGACGTCGGAAAATTAATCGTAGAATTCTATTGCACAAGCTTTGGAGTTGGGATATTTTTGAAAAATTTGTATTACACCACGTGGTGATGCAGTAGTTGAGATGAGTTGAGGCAAGGGAGTGGAAAATGGACATTAGACAGCTTATGTTTAAATGATCGCGAGCTTTATAAATAATCCCCAGACCAGTGCGAAGTTTGCTGCGGATGGATTCGATATGGGATTTCCAGCTGAGGTTATTAGAAAAAATAGTGCCTAAGAATCGAAAGCTGTTTACCTCAGAAATGGGAACGTTATTGACAGAAATTGCATGATAAGGATTTCGAACCAAGCGATGGGGTTGTGGAGTTAATACCATGAATTTAGTCTTAGAAACGTTTAAAGTTAATTTGTTGATAAGAAGGTTATTGTGAACTTCATTTAAGGAATCATTAGCTGCACTAAAAAGATTGGAGAGTGATTTAGAATGTATAAGGATCGTTGCATCGTCAGCATATAGAATGGTTTCATATCTAAGGTCTTGGAAGATATCGTTAATATAGATTAAAAATAAGAGGGGGCCGAGGGTCGAACCTTGGGGTACGCCATATAAAATAGGCTTAAAATTTGAATATTTATCGTTAATTCTAACTTTTTGTTGGCGATCACATAGATAGCTGCGAAACCAATCATTAACAACACCACGAAATCCATAGTTACTAAGTTTAGATAGCAAGATGTCATGGTCCAAAGTATCGAAAGCTTTTGTTAAATCTAAAAAGATTGCTAAAACTAAGAGGTTATTATTGAAAAGATCAGAGATTTGGGAGGATAAGTAAGAGCAGGCTAGCTGGGTTGAAAAGGTAGGTCTAAAGCCAAATTGCAGTTTGGATAGGATATTATTCTTATCAAGGAAGGATAGGATACGCTTATGAATCAACTTTTCTAAAATTTTGGAAAAGGCACTAAGCACACTTATTGGACGGTAATTTGAAACAACTTGAGCATTTCCGTTTTTGTAAACTGGTGTAACCTTTGCAACTTTGAAAACCGAGATATACTTCCCAGTAGAAAGGGATAGGTTGAATAAGTGAGCCAGTAAGTCAAGGGTTGAATTTGGTAAATACCGCAGAAGTTTAGTTGGGAATTCGTCCAGGCCACAACTACTTTTAGGTTTAATAATTGAGATCATCATTTTAACTTCATTGGGAGTTGTAGGTGTGAAGAAAAAAGAAGAGGAAATTTTTGAAGATATAGATTTAGATTTTAAATGCGTGGAACTGTGAGAAATGTCTAGTTTGGCTCTTAATTTACTAGCTATGGATGAAAAGTGGTCATTAAACGACTCAGCCATTTCTAGCGGGTCGGTAAGCAGCTTGTCGTTGGTTTTTACGCAATTTGGCGAAATAGAAATTTTTTTGCCTATAATGTCATTGATCACACCCCAAGTGCGCTTTAAATCGTTTCGAGAAGAATCGAGGCGTTTTTGAAAATAATGGGATTTCTTAGTTTTAATGACTCTTTCGTAATGATTCCTAATCTTATGATAAGCCAATTGCGATTCAGAATCTTTGTTGCGCAAAAAACGTAAGTAAGCGCTTCGCTTTGCTTTTTGCAGAGAGCCAAGTTCAGCATCAAACCAGCCGTTAATTTTAGATTTTAGTATAGTGCGTGAAATAATTGGAAAGGTTTCATTAAATGTAAATTGCAGCTTTTGCAAAAACAACCTGAAGGCAGGGTCGGGATCATTTTGGGCGTATACATCGTCCCAGCTATGATCGTCCAAAATATCGTGAAAACGACGGAGGTTATTCTCGTTAAAAATTCTAACTTTTTCAGTATTTATGATACGGTAAGGAGAGATAGGAAGCGCAGTGCATTGGAAAACAGCAAAATGATCGGAAATAGGATCAGTAAAAATAGCGCTTTTGGATGGATGCGTATAATTATTGGTCCAAATATTATCAAGTAAGGTAGCAGTAGTGGAGATACGCGTCGGTTTATCAATTAATGGAAATAGACCCCTTGAAAACATTTCGTCTAAAAAGAAATCAGTTTGTAAATCTGGATCGAGCAAGTTACGGTTAAAATCACCCATAAAGAAGATAAGTTTTTTTTCTCGTTTCAGTTTGTCTAGAACAAGAGAAAGGATTTCAAGAAATTTGTGGTTTAGGGCGTTGTCATTAAAGGGTGGCCTATACACGTTACCACAAATAATGTTAAATTTACCCAGGTTAATTTCAATAAATATTGATTCAAAACAGCCTTCATCAAACATTGATAAATCGTCACGTAGCCAATGTGTCAAGTTTTTACGAACGAAAAGTCCTACACCTCCCCCTTTAGATTTTGA
This sequence comes from Trididemnum miniatum, assembly GCA_964006365.1. Lineage (NCBI taxonomy): Eukaryota > Metazoa > Chordata > Ascidiacea > Aplousobranchia > Didemnidae > Trididemnum > Trididemnum miniatum. Next base: position 11,901,443 of record OZ023240.1, on the reverse strand, counting down.
TCTGCATTTGGAGGAAAATGTATAATTAGATAATTCGGTGCAGGGATCTCGAGAATTTTCTTTTAGCCAGGTTTCGGTAATGCCAATAACTGTAGGGTATGAACTCATAGACTCAAGGACACATTTCAGATTATCAAGGTTTTTTGAGTTGCAAAGGGAACGTAAGTTTAAGCAAAACGTAGAAAAAATATAGGCATTATTGGTTGTAGGAAAGATTTTAAAGTTTTCGGCGGAAGAGTATTTGCAATCGGTTTTAGTCAAAGGGTCATCGGAATAATTAGAAATCGAACACCTTAATTGTTTGTATAAGTTTTTTCTTTTACATCGGCCAGACTCGCAGAAACCTCATCAAATGCCTTGTGCTACATCAAACTAGTGGCACCTTGGAATTATGTTCGCAACTGGACTCTGAACATTTTTGCGATTTAGGCTAATGTCCGATCTAACACCCTTCGATAAGTAGCCTAGACCTTAACAACCAATAAATCCTCACTCATTCCCGGTAAATACAAACACTCAACCGGAGCCCTTTTTCATCCAACAAGAAAAAACCAGATCTTTACACGGATTTCATATCCTTTCTACTCCGATCTCTCTTTAACACGTGATTAAACTGTAACTCCTTCTGTCCAAAATCTGTGTATACGGACTTTGCTTCTGTCCTACCTCGGCTTCGTTCTTTTGCATTATAGCAAAAGACCCTGCTCATCGTAGGCTTATAGCGTTCACAATTGACTCTAGAAGTAAACCGAAACGTCCACCCGAATATTTTAAGCTGTTTCTAAACTGTGTTATTAGTAATTAAATAGCTAGGCCAAACATACTTCCGATACCGCCATACTGTCAGATGGTGTTTTCAAACTTAAGTTTGATTTCAAATTTCAGTCGAAATCAAAAACGAAAGTCAGCTGTTACTTACAACTTTACTATCCAACTGCATAGTCTTCATTACTACCCGCGCAGTTTATATATCCATAGATTATATTTAATAAAGAAACTTCTGAAAACTACACCAAAAAATGTTGTTTTTGTGTAATTCCTCTATTTATATTTTTTGTTGATGATCTCATATTTAGCTCCCATTGTCATTATGTTATCGATGAGCAAAAAAATTACGAAACCATTATTTTGAACCAAAAACAATAATACTTATCGGTTAAAAATGGACCTCGTTTTTGAGGTATTTTTCGACAATCCAAACCAATGATGAATTTTATGAAGTAAAACTGGAAATGAATTGGTGATGTTAGGTGAAGTGTTTTCTGCTTCGATTTATCTTAATCCTTTAATTTGTAGATCTATAGTAACTATAGTTGCTCGCAATGTAAAACAATTCGGACAAAGTTATTGTTATATTAAAGTTCAAGCATAAAAACGAAAGTCAATTGTTCTTGTTTAACCAGGCTTGTCCATGGGACGTATTTTTCTGTTCCATCCCATCCCATCCCATAGCAATTTATGCCTGTCCCATCCCATCCCATCCCATGGGATTCCCATTAAAATACAATTCAATAAATTTTACTAAATTTATGAGAATTTACACCATCTAAGGTTTTTTCTCTTCTCATTTCTAAGATGAATTGAAAATTTTCAGTAAAAACACGGAACTTTAAGATTACACCATTTTTCCAGTAATTGGTGTCCAAGTACATCATCTGGCAACTATGGTGCAAAGCACCACTACCTTGTAACAACAGTGCTGAGGGAAAATCTTTTATAAAGAAAAAAGTGGACTAAATAGAATTTTTTAAAGCAAAAAAGTGTAAAACCTAAAGTTAGGTATGACATTATCAAGACGCTGTCACATGGCTACTGTCCCATGGGTCCCATGGGAAATGAAATTCGTGCTGTCCCATCCCATTTCATCCCATGGGACCTTTCCCATGGGATTCTCATGGGAATCCCATTCCCATGGACAAGTTTGTGTTTAACCCTCCTATCCTTTACTTGGCTTGTCATCCCAGTAAATGTGAAGCGTCACCCAAGGAACATAATGGCCTGTGAATACAAATTTTTATGTCATTGATTACACCTGACTTGAAATCCCGTTTCGGGTCTACTGCTCCAGAAGCAGACGCTATATCCACTCTGCCATCTGAGCAGATTTTATGAAGAACTAAACTAACTTTTTCAGACCCGCTTATCCTGGAAGGGTCGCGGTGGCAGACAATGCGGCGAAGAGTTTAATTTAAGTTCATCATATTTACGCCTATTTAAGTTAGGGCTCCGCCAGTGAGAATTTAAAATTCTCACTCGCGGTATTAATTTGGGCGGTGATAATTTATTTTTGCTTAAATTAACTCTGGTGGAGCCGACTGGATGACGAACAAGGCGTGGTTGGCTTCACCAGTGTGAGTTTTGAATTGTCACTGAATTAATGCAAAAAAAAATTAATACCATATCAAGATTTAGGAATCAATGGTGGTGAAGTTGAAATGTCATCACATCTAACCATCTTTCTTAAACAAAGTTTTTAACAATAAAATCCATTGTCAAAAACATTGTCGAAACTCGTAATAGGCCTATAACAGTAAACATGGGACGAAAATAACTTATGTAGGAAAAATTATGCCTCAGTAATTCTCGTAACTTGACTTTTCGACAAGATATACACAGCTGTCACCATCAGCAGTGCATGCTAAGCTAGCTGTACAAAAATTTTTTATATTTATTGATTTGCATATTTATCCTCCTATCACAAGACAGCGACGAAGCGCTATATGTGCTTGCTCAGGAGTTGCCCACCATCCGTCTACCACACTTAAATGGAGAAATCCTGTTAAGTGCCTTTACCAACGACACAACAAGCGAACTTGTGGGCTTGCTCCACAATGTCCCTATAGTGCTCAACGTCAAGCAGGGAAGCTGTGAATGCCAATTTTAAGGTTATTGGTTTGACCCGACTTGGAATCGAACCCTTAGTCTACCGATCCAGAAGTAGACGTTCTATTCACTCCGCCATCTGATCGGTTAAAAAAAAACTGTAAAAAATTGCAAGCAACAACATGTAAAAACATAGATACAGCAGTTATCATCAGCAGTATATAGGCCTACGCTTGCACTTTTGTACTAGCATACATTGCTGATGATGACAGCTGAATTTGCGTTGTCAAAACGTCTAGTTATGAGAATTATTGTGGCTTTACTTTTCCTTCGCAGTCAAAATTATACTTCATGTTTTTACGGAATGTCTTTCTTAGTAGAACCTCCCATTTACAATAGGAAGGGCTTAGAGTTTTCTTTTTTGCTTTTATATGATCTTCAGTACTCTGACAGTTAGCGGGATTGTACCGCAATTGCATTGTCGGACATCAGAAACCGCTGCACCATTCGAATGACCATCCGGGAATGTGGCGTTGTAGATAAAAAAGAATTATTTTTTACAACAGCCACCATTGCAAAGTATTTGGTTCAATTCTCATCAAGCTTCGTTGTTAAAACCTCGATAAGCTACTTTACAATGCTTGAATCTGCTCTGAATATTCTCAACTCACAATAAAAGATGCAATTAGATATATTTAACGAAAAAACTTTGAAACAACTGCAACTCTTAAGCAAGAGGAGGTTCATTGCGTAAGGTGCATTCTTCGCTTTCCCGTTATTAAGCTGCGTGAACATAAAATAGAAAAATTAAGTCAACTAATTAATTAAGCTCAAAACATGCATTTTTGCTTATAGTTCGCATGAATTTTGTCGTAAGAACGAAAGTGTAATGCACTACTTTCCTTAGCACCCTTTTACCAATTAATTAGTTCAAAGCTTGCATAAAAAGTATGACGATGATCTCATTGTGCAGTAGGCTATTAGAACTGCGACTTCGTGAAATGCATAGCCCGCTACCATTATGGTCTACTTTTGTTGAAGGGTTGCATTGCACACAGAGGCTTGTGCAGAAATTGTCAGGCGCGACGTGCCTAAAAGAGCTTTTCCACATCACGGAACGATTTTTCTGGGAGAATCTGAGCGATGCAAGCGTAGACGCTACTTGTGTACGTCGTTGGTGTGCACCAGAGAGTAGCTTGGATTTGGATTTAAAAAGCCGGATTTAAGAGTTTTTCACGGATTTGGATTTGAAATTAAAATTTTCTTTTTTGCGGATTTGGATTTGGATTAGGATTTAATTGTATTAATACAGTAGAATTTGCCTAAGTTGACTTCGGCTAAGTCGCCAGTTCAATGGCAGTTTTTTCACAGTGCATGAAATAATAGCATATAATAATGTAACACGGATTTGGATTTATTTTATTGTAGTTTTTGGATTTGGATTTAACTATTTGGATTTGGATCGGATTAGGATTTTCATAAAAGTAAATCCGCTACTCTCTGGTGTGCACACAATGTAGGCGGTTCAATCAAAGAGTGGTTTACCTTTTTTTTCTTGTGAATGCACAATTACTTTTTTGTGATATCACTGTAGGTCTTTGTGAACACTTCTTGGTAAGAATTTCTGTGAGAATTTCAGTAAGAAAATATAAATTTCTTTCTGAAATTATCACCGAAATTAATGCCAAAAATCAAATTAATGGCAAATTTCAAATTAATGCTATCGGCTCCACCAAAATTAACACTCAGTGAGAATTTTTGGCCAGTAAGAATTTTCAGTGTTAATTTTTTGACGCACGACATTAATTTTCTTACGCATGGTAATAATTTTGAAAATTCTCACTGAAGAAAATAATGCAAGTTGTCTCCACCAGTGAGAATTTGAAATTATCACCAATTGTTGCGGTAAGAAGTTCAAATTCACTCTGGTGGAGCCCAAGCTTTACGCACCAAATTATTCAAATAGAAATTATTCAAATTGTACACAAGCAGGAGCGGATCCAGAAAGTTTTGGTGGGGTAGATGTAGTTTTGAATTACTGTAGATTGAATGTTTGCTAAATACAACGACGTTTAGACCCGGAAACGAGCGTAAATAATCCCTTTGAAAATGTTTCATGTCAGGTGCGTATTCAAAAAAATGTTCAGGGAGGGGGCTTCAATTTTCGTCACTTTTTCAAGTGTAGTTTTCCGGCAGAGTTAATTTTAAGCAATACAAGTAACAAAAACGACTCTAGGGGGTACGGGGCATGCTCCCCCGGAAATTTTTTGAAAATATACATGCTGTGATGGCTATGTTAGTGCTTTTTGAACAATTTTCAGGCAAACTTTGTTTATATTTTTGGATCCTAATTTTGAGTGCTTCACCAAATATGATGCATTTTGTTTGCACAGTATCGATTATGCATGCAAAGTGACTCAAGCATATAGTTATGAAGAGGTTCAAAATTATGAAATATTTTATTCATCCAAAGCAATTTTGAAAAAGGCTGGTGGGGGATGTATGCATTCCCCACACCTCCCCAGGATTCGATCCTGTACACAAAGACACCACAGGAGAGCAAATTTCTCATCGAGTCATGGCCATCCTAACAATAAACACGCATTCCTCAAAAAAGAGAAAAAAAAACGAAATAGGCCAATAACGAACAACCCTGTATCATATTCCTCCGTCTACAACCAGCAAGATACTCATGCATTGAACTAAACTTTATAATCCACATGCAATACGAATAGCCTATATCAATAATGAGGTAGCAATGGTATAATCAGGGGTGCCGGAACGGGGTAGAACCTTTTGACTAGGGGGGCAAAACGGGCAGTATTGTCCTCAGCATTCCATTGTGATAGTAACAAAGTAAAACGTCTGCTCTGTAGTATAGCGAAGGTATCAGTAGTTTCAGTTTCGATTCCATTGTCTGCAGTTATTCCAGCTTCAGTAGGATTTGATTCTAGTTATTGGGGACACGTCCGTTAATCGTATACCTCAGAAAAAAGGCACGACGAAATTTCATTGTAAAGCATTGGCGTAACTAGGCGTTTTTGGAGGGGCAAATGTCCAGGGTCTGCCGTGCCTCCCCCCCCACCCTTCCGCAGACAAATGCACAAAACTTTCGTGGTGTAAAGGTGATATACGCATAAAGGACAGTCTGAGAGCCTGAAGACCATTTTTCTCTCTTTACTTGACTTTGGGCCGAAAACGGACGTAATGATTTTCAAAGAATTAACCTGTCCTCCTCCTTTTTGCGCAGTGAAAACATATTTGGCCCTGCTGACCTGGCTTTAAATTGCCCACTCCCTTACAAACTCCTGAGTACGCCCATGTTGTTGAGCAAATAAAGAGGTTTCATATTTTGGCTATCTTAAATTTTGTACCACCTCTGGGGTGTTAAGCAAATATTTTAGCCTTCAGATGAGGTCACAGTCCCTGGAGGAGGCATACAGGTAGCAATATCAAATTTTAATGACCAGGGTTACTGCAGTAAGCCTATTCTTAAGGTTTTGATTATTTTGTGTAAGCATGCGAGTAAAATTTCGAGTTACATTTAGCATTTCTCATAACTTCTACAATTTGCGTTTTTATTACGTCATTTTCATCAATTTGGTTGTCATTCCCAGCAGGTAGCAATAAACACAGGCGAAGAAAATCAAGAGCGTATATTCTGCTTTCTTTTTTGACACAAAGTTGCGGTTTTGAATTTTTTTATACAGGGGGCTTGGACTTGGACAGTGGACTCGTGCTCGAAAAAAACCGAGTCCAACGGTGTTTACGCCTTAAGTACGCATAATCGAAAGTGTGCGAACAAAACGCATCATATTTGGCGGAGCACTTAGAATTAAGGTCAAAAAATTTAAACAAAATTTGCCTGAAAATTATTCTAAAATAGCCATTACAACCGCAAATTTTCAAAATTTTTTCGGTGGAGCATGCCCCCCGGACCCCCTTGAGCCTTTCTTGTTTCTCAATCAGCTTCAATTAATTCTTCCGAAAAAATACGCTTGAAGAAAATGTTAAAATTATGGCCCCCTTTTTAAAATTTCTCGCTACGCCACTGCCAACACTGCTTCAGCAGTTTAGAGATTATCCGGTTAACCAGTTATTTTAATAGGCCTATGTATGCCACATACTTACTACTCTGGCTCTGTTGAAAATTAGTTTTTGTTTGACGGTATTAAAAAACAATGTTGATGATAATTGACTGTATGTTGGTATTAAAAGTGCCTTTTGAAAAAGCTGCCCCCCCCCCTTGCCTTTACGACGTTCCGGCACCCCTGGGTATAATCTACTTATGCTTCAGGAATTAAACAGATCACAAGTACAGCTTTTCTGTATCATGAAATGTGTGAAGTAGTCATAAAAGCGAAACACAACAATAACATGGAAAAAAAGTTATATACTATCTTAGTAGGCCCATTAATGCATAGGCTACTACGATTACAATCAATTGAAGTAATTAATCATGAATACTTGTACAATGTACGTACAAAAAGAAATCAGAAGGTTGTGGACCTCAGTCTAAAGGACAAAGTTGTATTTGTGTCCTTAAGCTACTCGACATCAAGTGACCTTTGAGTCCGTACAGAAACGTGCCTGCTCTGTTTAACCTATAGTAACCCAAACAATTGACGGCAAATCGAATGTTCAGTCAGACAGTGTCGTTGAAATTACGGATTTGTTCGACCTGCGGCTTCGGTTAGGCGTACAATAGTCTCTCCCGCGCTTTCATTGAAACCGAGACAGAAAATATTTGGTGGACAAAACATCAATTTTTACACCTTACATGTTGATGTCATTGCTATGTGAACAGCTGAGCATGATTATTGTCTATACGAAAATGTCAGTAAAGCTATGTGAGTGTGTTCACTCTTTTGTTTTCATTATAATGGTTAACGTTTGTCATTTTTTAGTTGTATTTTTTTTGTATTTGGTTGCATATTTTTCCTTCTATCACGAGAAAGCGATCAATGCGCTGTACGAGCTCGCTTAGGAGTTGCCGGCCACCTGTCTATCACTCCAAGATGGGGGAATCCCGCCAAGTGCCTTTCCCAACGGCACAACAAGCAAACTTGCCTGCTTGTTCTTCACACTGTCCCTTGGTCCAAGTTCCTACTTTGTTGCGCTAAGAATATAGCTTGTACAGTAGCTTCCAAATTTTGAAAAAAAACTGCAGATTTGTAAATACGTTTTATGTTTTCTGTAGAATGAATTCATTTCGTATTTATTATTTGCGTCCAAACAAGGTTATTTTTTAAAAACATCGTAACAGCAAGTCTTTGTGATTGCCGAATTGCTCCAGAAAAGATACAAGCTACTACGACAGAACTTTCACATTTTACCGCAAAAATGTTGAGAGTCGAGTTTCCTGAATATTTTTGGACACAATGCAATAACCACGCGCCGTCGTTATTACGTAGCAATAGCATATTGTCGGCGGTTTTATTATCTTCACTTCTGCTTGGTCAAAGTCCATTCACAAACGCCGCGTGCTGCACTTTCAGCGTCACGCTTTGCGAGCCTCACTCAGTTATAGACAACATAGCGTGCTTTTCAATCAGGCTCGACTAGCTGCTTGTAGATTAATATCACTTGTTCAGTAGCATGGCTTTGCTTTGTTGCTGTACGAGTAGAACAGGTGCATTTTGTGCTGGTGTGACTCTGACAAAGCTTTTGCTTCTTAGCGTTAAATTGAAAAGAAAATTTGTTTTTGCAGCTTGTCGCGTCGTTTAGATCAATTTAGGCTATGCAAGTCATTTTAGAGTAGAATATTCTCAAGAGATTCAAATATGGACGAGGCTCTACGTGATGCAATCGATCAGGTAAAACTTAAAATTTAACGCAGCATTGAGGATGTATAGCATTTCTTTTCATTAGTGCGAATAAGATCAGTTTGTTTGAATTGTTTGCAAGTCATGATGGGCTTGACACTAGGCTCAATTAATCAATACTAACCGCTTAACCTAGTACTGTGGCCAAAGAAACTAGTTTGTAATGATTTTCTTTATTTTTTTGCGACGCATTTGTTAGGTTTAGATCCACTGTGGTCAGTGTATTTGTTGAACTTTTTACTACCGCAACTTTTGTTAAGTATTAGAAAGAGTTCACATCACACGCGAGTGAAGCAACAATCCAGCTGGAATAAAATTGTATTTGTGACGTAAAAGCTAGACATGACCCCACCAAACATCACTCCTGGATTGTGTGTTAAATTGTAGAGCTAAGTTACAATGCTGGGCAAACTGTTGGGTAAAAATCGCCATTTTTCACGAAAGTGTTTGGTATGAGGTATATTGTAGCTATAGATTGCAAAATATCGATTGCTGTCCATATTCAATTGTATACTTTTACAAACAAATTTAAATGCGTTCTGGTTTTTTAAAGCTGGGTGGTCCTGCAGTTGCTGGTGTCAGCGCTGTAGTGGTTGCGAGTCTTTTTTGGTTCTTTGGACGTCAAGAAAAGAAGATAACTTACTCGGTCGGTGTGGATCCAGCGAAACAATCAGTTTCTTTTGATTACAAGGTGGGAACAGACTGTGCTCTTTTGGAATATGTTTATTAAATTTAAACTTGCCTTGAAACGCCATGCCGTTTCCTCTTTTGGATTTAAGCTGAACTTTTTCATATTTTTATTTCCTTGGCAATACCAGATATGGTCAGATACTTTGGTAAATTTATTTTAAACTGATAAGAAATAATAATTCAACTGCAGTATTTCTGAATTCTTGTGTTGTGGTAAATACTAAATATACTAGCTCAGTTACTTTCACTTGCATAGCCGTAAAATAACTTGGCGGTTATGACTGTGTTTAAACTTGGCCATTGCACACAAGCCCTGACCCTCGATATCCTTATCACCTCTACTCTGCGAGCGAATTCACTTCATGCCGAATGTAAGGTACCGATAACTTTAATTGATTGAATGTACGTAATTCTTGCGAGTAATTCATATTTGCGCAACGCTAAAATGTTAAAACAAGGGGAGCCGAAGTAAGTTTGTATGTATAAACGTTATAAACAATTTCTGTTTGAATAAGATACCTCTTGATCAGTGTTCCCTCTAGAGTGGGAAAAATGCGAAATTTTTGGGCAAATTTTACTGATTTTGAAGCAGAAATTAATATTATAAAATGCAAAACTGAAAAACTTCAACAAAAAACTTGAATATTTTAATGCAAGACTGTAGCTTGTATCTTGGAAAAGCAAATTTAATGCAAAAAATTTGTAAAAGGGGTCCTCAAAGTGGTGAAATCTTTGGGCAAAAATTTGAATGAATTTATCATTTGGGCAAATTCGCACTAGTCAAAATTCTAGAGGGAACACTGCACTTGATGATCCGTTGAGGTGAAACAGTCTGTGGAGGTTTTATTCGTGTTTTTGCAATACAAAATACATGCATAAACGTTATAAAGAGATATTAGAGATGTTATGTAAAAAAGACGTAATTTCGCTTCATATACTGAAATATTAGTTGGTGTATTTTTTCTCGAGACTGTTATTGGTCCTTTATAAAACATTACATGCTGATGCTAACAATATAAACTTCTGCTATGGATGAACTTTAGCTTTGCGGGACTAGATTCACTTCTAACTGTCGGAAAAAAAATCGCATGGTCAATGTGATTTGAGTCTTTTTGTAGTTAGTTTTTATTTCATGTGAAACGCCATGGCTCGCGGGAGTCGGGACAGAGTTGTCAATCGGCCTTGGGCTTGGATTTGGAAAAATTTCTGGGCTTCGATCGAGTCGGACGGATAAATAAAATTGAGATTTTCAGTGAGTGCAGGGGTACCGGAACGTCGTAAAGGCAAGGGAGGCAGCTTTTTTAAAGGGCAGTTTTAATACCAACGCAAGGGCGTAGCGAGAAATTTAAAAACAGGAGGCCACAATTTCCACACTTTTTTCAAGCGTTTTTGTGTATGCAGAACCAATTCAAAGCTGATTAAAACACAAGAAAGACTCTAAGAGGTCTGGGGGCATGCCCCCCCGCAAAAATTTTTAAACTTTCCGTGCTGTAATAGCTATTTTAGTGCTTTTTGAATAAATTTCAGACAAATTTTGTTTAAATTTTTTTACCCTAATTCTGAGTGCTTCGAGAAATATGACGCATTTTGTTTGCACATTTTCGTTTATGCGTGCTTAAGGCGGTAGATTTATTGCTAGCGAAGAGGTTCAAAATTATGGAAAAATTGTATACATCAAAAACATTTTTGAAAGTGGCTGGTGAAACAATGCATACCCCGCATCCTACCCCCCTGGCCATAAGCTACAGAAACCATCAAAAGAGTCTGACATATTCAGTCACTTGGCACCATTAATTTTGTCCTTTTTTACTAAAAGGCAGAGTTAAACAATGGTTCCCCTCTCGTAAATACGCTCTTGCAAACCGATTAAGATGTACATTGTGTCGTACCTTTTTTCTGATGTACGATTAACGGACGAATTATATCATACGAAAATGTGGATTCTTAAATTTCGCCGTTTTTACACTTACTGTACTGTTACATCATGGTAACACCGTCACAGCTGCTGCTCGCCTGCTGGAAACAGCGGGTGCGAAGCGATGAAAAAGCACGAAAAGTTACGTTTCCTTGCTACTACCTACTAATACTGAGTTTATCGTACATCCAAACACTAAAAGCCCACCATCAGGCCTACTCGCATTATTTTTTTCTCAACTCAAAGTCCAAGTCACCAGAAAAATGACGCGAGTTCAAGGTAAACATTAAGAGTCCTCGAAAACTGGAATCGAGTCCTACTAAAGCTGGAATAACTGCAGACAATGGAAACGAAACTGAAACTACCGATATGTGATACCTTCGCTATACAGAACAGACGTTTTACTTCGTTACTATACCAATGAAATGCTAAGGGCAGTACTGCCCCTCTTGCCCCCCTGGTCAAAAAAGGCAGGGGGGACATCTTGTCCCCTTCCCCCCCCCGTTTCGGCACCCCTGAGTGAGTGAAAGGGTTTTTACGATTGCTGGGATAAAGCAAAGAGAACCTCTTGTGTAAATATTGCTGTTCGTAACTGGTGTGACTGTGAATGGGAAAAACTCATTTTCTTTTTCATTAAATATTGCGTTGAGTTATGTTGTGTGCATTTATTTTGCTTCTCCAAGTGCTAGTCATCTGCTAAATTTTTTTCAAAATTTCAAGTGGTGTTTTCGATTTCGAGTATGAACCGAACTTAGACTGGCTGATATATTAGGATTCGGGTTTGGGTTTGAAAAATCGGGTTCTGGTCTGGTCGGGTTCAACGTTTTCGGCCCACTGACAACTCTGACTCGAAAGTTGATAAGAGGGCAATGCTATTACGCATTGGTCAAGTCTCGACTTCCTTTCAAGCTTCCGCTAAATTTCTCTTTGGAAGAATTCATCGTATCGCCCGTGAACGTAGGTTCCCCGGTCCCCATACTGGATCTGTATCAATTGGCGTTAATCCAAAGGAGCGCGTCCCAAAGATTTTTATGAACAAAAAAGACGATCTTGCTGAGGCGTATAAGCAGCAGAAAACCAAGATTAAAAAACGTCTTCACATTTTTGATATATGTATGTACCCCCACTATACACTAATAGATATGGGCATTTGGCACCCACTGAAATGACCTTCGTGTCCACTCACGTTTTCACTGTGTTTCTACATGTTTTGTTTCTTTCTAAATTGATCTGGTGACCGTTACGTATTGCCTTTTTTGGATAGTCAGGTGTAATCTGCTTCCCTGTAACATCAAATTGCGGTGTGTTGTTCATGGTTCCGTGTACCGTTGCCAATTGATTATATTGGCCTGGCGATACTTATTGTAGCCTATGATCAGTTTGATAACTTCACTTGTGACGAAGCACGCCCTGGCCATTTTGGAGTTGTTAACTGCTATGCGTATGTTCTATGTTGGGTGTTTAACATAAAAGCACAAATCAAAGTAGTTGTTTTACTACCAGCTACTGTATAAGAGTTATTTACGAAGAAATACGCTGACATGGAACTAGAAAGGAGGTACAACAAACTGGCAATAGAACTGAATTAGAACAATGTAGTCAGGAAAGATACAAAATGAGTTGCCACAGTTGGTTTTCACCCGAATAACAGGAGCTAAATGTGATTTGCTCCCGCGATGCATCAGGCCCGTCGAACAGGGTAATTAATGCCCACCTGAGACTGGTAAACGCTGTAGACTAGTTTCGTAGGCTTCAAAGTAAAGCAAGGTTGAAGCACCTATTTAGTATGTTTTTTTGCTCGACAGCGTCGTAAATCGTGGAGATGAAGCAATCCACTTTGGAAGTAAATTGTGAAGTTAATGAATCATAAGAGCTTTAGCTAATTTGGGTCAGAAACCTCGAAAGCAATAACAAAAGTTGCAACGTTATTCATTATTTATTAAACAAAAGCGATGGAAAATGAAGGCGCGGGCTTGCAGTTGAGCGGCATTGTAGTGTAGTACACTAAATGCAGTGCATATTGGATTAGTAAAAGTTTAAAATTGTCTCTGATCAGTATTATTTTAAATTTTGAGCTTTATATGCTGGGTTATTGTTATAATAAGGCTTGTGAGTTTTTGCTAACCTTGACCATTTATCTTAGTGGATCGGATGAGTTTTGCTATTACTTGTAGTATAGCCTTAACACACCGCCGACAGAAAATTTTGATGCACCGGTAGATCGGTTTATTGCTAGAATCCACCGAATTTTAGAAAGTTTGCCTACAATTTTATCACAATGTGATAGGAATTAAAACAAGAGACTTCATTAATTTTACAGAAGTAGTCGAAGTCAGGTTTAGAGAATTTTTACCTCAAGTCATAGGCAGAAGCAACAGAAAATTTACAAAAAGGTAAAAAACAAATTTGTCGGGAATGTAGATCGTAATTTCCCTTCCCTGATTTTTTTTTACTTACGTTCTAGGGATATTCGTTCTTCTATCGAAGCCTTTGTCCATTGCATATTGTTGGTGATTCAGCCCAGTTTAGACACGATTTCAAAAACTTGTGGAGTAAAATCAATCAATCACCTTTTTATTTGTGTGAACAAAAAAGAAAACAAGTGACAGACGCAAAAATAAAACACAACGTAAAATTGTCAAACAAAAAACACACACTATGGAGATTGCGAAAGACCTTGCGGTCATCGAGCAAGCAGCCACCATCAAAGTTGTTTGATTCGTAGAAATTTTTTTTAAGCTTTTCAAAAATTACTAAAAGAGAAAAAAATCCACTACATCAGTGGTTCCCAACCAGGGGTCCGTGAAAAGCTTACTGGGGGTCCGCCAGTGCATTGGCATTTGACAAAACTAATCAACAACATTTAAGAAATCTTTTGGTAATATAGGCACAAGGCAGCAATTTTTACGTACGAAAATAATGTATTACAGTAGGCTGAATTGTTTCTTTCGTTGGCTAAATATTGCGTAATCGCTAACCACCCAACCACAGTTCAGTGTCTTGGTGCGAAAAAGACTATAACAGACTTCTGATTAAATTGCACGAAGGTACCTGCATTCTTCGAAGTTACTTATCTTATGGTCCTTGAATGTGACATGTTATGATTTGAGCAATTTGTAATTTAATTTTGTTTACAATATCTCATTTAAAGTTCGCTAGCATTTGTAAAAGTGAGCGTAGTCCACCAAATTATTTATTTAGGGCTGGTCATAAAAATGTAGGGGTCCGTAAGCTTGAGAATAATTTGAAAGGGGTCCGTGACTAAAGAAAGGTTGGGAGCCACTGCACTACATCATACAAAAGTGTTGGTGAAAAAAAAAAGTTTTGATATTTAATTTGAGCAGCAAAGCGGACAAATCGATAGAGAAGAGAGTGAATAATTGATTCTGTATATCGTTGTTGTTGTGTCACGAAAGTGCATTTTGCCACTTTTGTGTTAAAGCCATTTTTGTGTTTCAGCAAAAAATACAAAATGTCATAAATGCCGTTTGTGACTTAATAAATCGGTGAACCGGCGCTTGGTGTATCGGTTAAGAGCGTCGACTTGGTAGCCGGTAGACTGGGGTTTTATTCCCAGTCGGGTCATATTAAAGACTTTAAAAATAGTATTCGCAGCTTTCGCGCCAGGCGCTCGGCACAAGCGGAAGTGCGAAGGGTTTTGTGTACGTGTTGTTCGTCATGTTATGTCCCTTAACAGCGTTCAATCATTCGTGATTGAAAATTGTAATGGGCCGACAATTGAAAATGGCCTAAACAATGTGTGCTTGCACCCGCTGTCCCGTACCTTTACCTTTAATAAATCGGTGATATTTTTGTAATGACAGTATTTTGGAACAACAACTTTTGCACCGACAGGGGGGTGCCCAGAAGTTTCTCTTTCGGGGATTTTTTTCAGATTCGTGACTATAGCACAAAAAATTTCCGCAATTTTTTTTTTTTTTTTGCAAATATGCACTTTCATGAAAATGAATCAAAATAGCCTATTTATGGCGATTTTTTAAAAAAACGGTGATTTTATGGTTGTTATGTTTGCAACATCATGATGAATTTTGATAACGAATAGTTGTTTTTTTCGGTCTTGTTCTTAAAAACGTCAATATACCATAACTTCATAACCTACACTTCATTTTGTTTTGGGTGATAACATTCCCTTAAAGGCGCATAAAAATTATTTCTAGAGGAAAGATTTAATTCGTACACCACTTTAAGTCATGTCTATATTAATTCATGCTTACAAAAATTCAGTCTGTTTTGTGCGGTTGCTTTCTCGAAAAAGAGCATGGCAATTATTTTTAGAGAAAATATTATACGTCACAATAATTCATGCTTACGAAAATTCAGTCTGTTTTGGGTGGTAGCATTTTCTAAAACACCCATAAAAATCGTTTTTAGAGCAAAGGTTTACCGTGCGTCACAATAATTTATGATACATTAACAATATACAAAATCACAGTTTTTTCTGCACGGAAGCGATCGTAAATGAACCAACTGCTGTAACGAACCATCTAACAGGTATAAAAACAAAAGGCATTCTGAACATGCTAAAAATTGAACACGTAAACACAAACTTGTGCAATATTGGTCTACTTTGGGTTGTGCGAAAACCTATAGTGGTCGACGACTATTGTAATTATTGCACTTTCGTGATTATAGCACTAAAAAAAGTTAAAGTGCGTTTTCGTGATTTTTGTGTACACTTTACAGCATAAAAAGTGAATTATTATAGCACAAAAAGTGCACTTTCGTGATTATAGCACAAAAAATAAAAATAAATTTCAGATTCGCGAAAATGGTAAAACGTTAATAACTCAAAAAGCACTTCATGTTACAACTTGCAAACTGCACTGGATTGAAGAGCGTGAAAAACACTTCCTTGCTGGATGCATGACTAAAAACCGCTGAAAAATCTCTTTCGCGACTGTATAGCACAACAACGACATGCTTTTAGAAGATATTGTTTGTACCTTTTCTTGAAAACTGATATCGGTAAATTTTTTATTTCATTAGGAATGGCATTCCATATTTTCGCTTCAACATATTTTAGACTATGATGAAGTTTAGCTGTTTTAGAACGAAGAATTGTTTTATTTCTATTCATTATTTCTTATTTCTATTGGAAGGTCGTTATTGACGTAGTATATCTTTTAATAAGATATCCTACTTCTACTTCATATTAATCTTGTAATTTTAAAATACCTACCTTTTTAAAATGCTTAGTTGAACTATCAAATAAGTTTGCTCCCGATATGGTCAGCGACATGGATTGTCAGCGACATGACCTAGCGGTACCGCGCGCAGGTAACAGATTCTACGTGACGGGTTCGATTCACGGCTGGAGCCGATCGCATTTGACATATACACCGGGTGGCTGCTGACTCGAAGAGCGTAAGCTCACTTCGCAGTCTCCTTTAATTACTGTTGAATTTTCAGTTCAATATGATTTGAAAATAACCTTAGTTAAAAAAAAGCATTTGATTTTTTTTTTTTTTCGATATTATTTTTAGTGCCTTTTTTGAATTTTGTAAAGTATGTGTACGTACGTTTTGTATGATGAGCCCCAGACCAATTACTCATAAAGGAGGAAAGGGTGGTTCAGTGAGTAGTATAGGCTCAGCAAGGTTTTGGAAGGAACAAGATACATTATTTTAGATGTGACACCAATTGCTAGGGAAGCCTTGCTTGCAACGTGTTTAATGTGATTATGGAAATTTAGATCAGAATCTGTGAATATTTAAACGTATTTAACAACATTTGCTGGTGAAATCGAGCAATTATTGTAATGCGCATCAATATTTATTGTTTCAGATTTTTTTTAGAAGGTATAACTAATAACTATGATTTGTTTGGATTAACAGTTAGTTTGTTTGAAGCTGTCCATTCTTTTATAGCTTCCAAAATCTTGCGTTGTAGCAGTTAAAACAAGGTGGAATGTTGTCCTACTAACGATTAAGCTTCCTTGTATTGTTTACAGTAAGTTAGCACGGTGTTCCGGTAAGAGTTTTGCCAACAACTTGCAACAAGTTTCACAACGTTACAATTTCTATTGATAGACCTGATACAAATTTGGTTAGCACTTATTCTAAGGTAAAATCGCAAATCACCCATTACATTATTGCATCACGTGCAACCTTGGCTCAACCATTGGCAAAAATTAGTGTCGGTTTACACTTGGCTGGTAATAACCGCAGATTTTTTTTATTAACAATATTTATAACAACAAATGAAAACAACAACAAAACTACTTTTAAATCACAATATTATCATAATGCGCAGTGCACACGCCCTCCTACACTTCAAAATAATTTGGAACAAAATACCCAATCCCTCATAAAATACACTAGGTCTATAGTATTCATAAATTTAACGGACTCCATTTCTTAGTGGCAAAAATTAGTGTCGGTATGCACTAGGCTGGTAATAACCGCAGGTTAAGCGAGCAATTACGACTGCATGAACAGTTACATGTAGTGATTAGGTGTTTGCGTTTCATACTCAACCTATAGTAAAACAAAAATGTGTTTTGAAAAAACCTAATTAACTTTTTAGGTGTAGCAGTCGTAGCGAAGGGCAAACAGTTTTAATCAAAATCAATTTCAAAGTTTTTTTTAAATGCACGAAAATTACGAATACGATTTGACAATTTTGCATAGAGTTTTTGATGGTCATCTCTCCCAGACTGGCCGGACTTCCCTAAATAGTTCCTATTGCAGTACCTACATACAAAGCTGAACTTGCTTTCGCAGCTCACTGTAGACTTCTGGCATAGCTGATTAATACCGCAAAATGAATAATCGCTATATTAAGAACTTTTATGGAAGTTTTTAGCGTTAGGAATACTCGTAAAAGATTTTTGACAAATAATCACAATGAAAAAATTATTCTGGTTTGTTTCCACTGTTGTGCCAGTGTTCCGGTTACGAATAATGACAAAATAATTAAACGCAACTGAGCCACAATAGCGTAGTCAATAGTAACAACTGGCATGGCACCTAATGCGTAGTGGTTGCGGTGAAAGATCGATAAAAAATAAAACAGTCGAATCCAAACCAATTTTACACACCCATGCACCAGCTTCCGAACTTGTGATCCACAGTCGAATGTGGGCCCGTATGACTAGCATGTATGAATGACTACAAGCGAATGGATTACACCCCCTAAGCACAAGCGGGTCAGTTATCTAATCGATAACGTAGACTAGCAAATAGTGAACTCACAGTAGACTACATGTAGCGCTGCAATTGACTTTGACATTGGCAAGTTTTTGTGCACCTGACGAGTTCAGGAGGACGAAGAAGGTGATTACCGGTAACCATTTTTCGTGCAATACGTTGTGTACACCCTCGTTGCCTTTTTAGGTTTCTTAGGTTTCACTTTAATTCCCGTCTAAAGTCAGACATCGTTGCTAGTAGTAGCCCAACGTTATCCCTTATGTCAGGGGTGGCCAACAAGTCGCTCGCGATCGACCGGTCGATCGCGAGCTATCAAGTGATAGATCGCAAAAATATCATTTGTTACGTACAATAGATATAATTTGTGAGGTGCTATAAGGAAAACCAGGAAGAATGTTTGCTAAATAGCCCTAACAGTCAGTAACAAAGTGTTAATTCATTGCTTCAGTTACGGCGTGTTAATCGTACAGTGAACCCTCGTTTATTGCTGGGGATACGTTCCAAAAATAACCCGCGATAGGTGAAATTTGCGATTTGGTCAATTTTATTTTTTACTGTTATTTTACAATGCAATATAACTGTACTGTACTGCAGAATGAAACAAAAAATAAACCCAAAACGTGTTTAAGAAATAAAAATATTAACGTTTTCTTACGAATAACTATATTGCTAATAGTTTAAATAACGATGTTACAGTATAAAGCAATAAATTTTACAAAGCAATTAATGGATATTTTCTAGCTAATCAGGATTCACTGCAAAAAAAGCACTGTAAAAAATTCCGCAAAGCAGCGAAGCCGCGACAGGTAAAGCGCGATAAAGCGAGGGATCACTGTAATTCATTTGTGTTGACAGCACTAATATGCATTAAAGATATGAGGTAGTACCAAAATAGTCAAAAGAAAGTTTTGGCTTTTTTGCAACGCATCATAGACCGGTCGATCGCGAGCTTGCAAGAAATTTTATAGTCGATTTCGAACGATCTGAAGTTGGCCACCCCTGCCTTATGTTATTGTTACAAAACTACTTAGCTTTCACCACTGGTAAAGCATATCTACGCTCAAATTATTTGGGTCATTGCATTTGCAGCAGAAAGATTTACAAAATATGTCTAAATGGCAGAAGAAAACAGTTACAGAAACGCTGCGTTGATGTTACTGTGAATAAGTAGAAAGTATCTGCACTCCGCAGTACGTAGCACGCGCTTCTTGTTACAATAACACGGTTATTGAGAATTATGAGAGTTACAACAATGTTAGAGAGATTTGAGAATTATTCGTAAACAATACCTCATTGTAACCCCACCTTATTGTGAAGTGGCCTTTGCAGTATTACAAGTTTTTTGTTCTGTCTATGGTGTTTCATCAGCAGAATATTAGTCAAGGAATTTAGTTCAGTGCTGTAGTGAACAGTGTTTTTTAAGGTTTGGCTTAAGGAAGCATTAAACTATTAACTGCAGAAGCTATTTAATTGAGGAGCCATTAATTTATGATGTAAAATACAGCTTTTTACACTATTGTAGAAGCAGATATTGAGTGACCGCTGGAAAAATTTGAGAGACCATTTCGGTTCCTGAAGACACCATAAAAAAATGCTGGTGGTGAGCATAGTGACTGCTCGACAGTTCGCCTTCAGTGTCAGGTTTTAAAACTTAGTATTACTGCAAAAACAAAGTGTAGTCTTCAGAGTGCAGATAAGGTAAGTTTTGAGCTTGAGAAGGTTCTAGTTATATTCAACTAGCACTAGGTCATAGGTTTGTGCAAAAGATTGCTCTGGACCAGCTGTTGAAAGTAGTGCGAAGTTTTTTAGTACCTATGTAGCGATCCTACTAATCCCCGCAAAGGACTGAAACACCGCAAAGAACGACAAAGCATTTGAAATCATACCATAACAAAGAACGACAAAGAACTTTAAATTAGGGTTAGGTTAGGGTAGACATGAGCAAACTACGGCCCGCGGGCCAAGTCTGGCCCGCCGGTCCTTTTATTCTGGCCCGCCGGCACTTACACAAACTTAAATTCTCACCGCGAATTTAGCGGAAGACCTTTTTTTTTCTTTAGAGATCATGGATGGCAGTGATTTTCAAAAAATAAACCTCAACGGTGCAAAGTTGAAATAAAAAACGAGGTGAAAGCCTTTCATGTTGGAGCTCACATTTGTACGTGTACCGTGGTATTAAAAAAAATGTCTTCGCTTTGTTTTCCAATCAGCGTGCGGCCCGCGGCTTCAACAACTTTTCTAAATTTGGCCCTTCGTGTGAAAAGCTTGCCCACCCCTGTTTTAAACCGTTGTTAATGACGTTGTTGAGAAGAAGCAAAAAGGCAGAAAGCCGTCATTACTTAGTATTAAACAGCAACAGAATGAAATCGACATTATCGTTGCTTTTACGTTTATTGTGTCCGTGCTCTTTGTCCAAATCGAACTGGAAATTAAGGTTGTAGCGGGCAGCTAGATGTTAAGTACCAAAAATGAAAAAACTAGTTTTAGTTTTATTGGCAAAACTTTTGTTGTTGCAAGTTCAAAAGAGGCAGTTAATTCTCTCGTTGAAACTAATAATAAAGGTGAAAAGAGTCGAAATCGATTTCCGTTGACTTTGACGTTGAAATATGTGAGTAGAAGTTGAGAGTAACAGCATAACAAGAGTATTCTTTATTGCTGTAACAGCACAGCACGTGTGGTTGATGCCACAGTGATGTAAACGTTTTCTTAGAGGGTTGAAGTTATTAAAAGATAAAAAGTGAAAAAAATGTGGGTGAACCACTTTCTCATGCTCAGTAAGTTAAGAATTGGAATTTCGCAGTTAGATTTGCTTTTTGTTTATATTTATGAAAGAGTGTTGCGTACTTGTTGTGACATTTAGTTTTTAATTGCATAATTGAGCTGTAGATGGCCAATTTTTATGTGGTATGATGGTAATGTAGTATTTAGGATTTAGTGGTGTCATTAAAAAAGGTTTTCAATTAATGTAAGAAGGGTTCACTTTTTAAGTGAGCGTTGTTTGAATTGCCTAACCAAGCTAAGCGTTGGAGCATTTCGCAAAGTCAGAAGATAATATTTTGCTTTTTCACAGTTGATTTGTCTATAGGGTTGAGAAGTCCACAAAAGTGATGTTTCGCGTGTACTTTGCTAGCAAAAGTGCAGATTAGATTCTATAGCAGCCATTTTAGCAAAAGAAGTCAATGTCTTGTGATTAGGTTTTTGCTTCGAGAGTCGTAATCCTGCTCAAAGCATACCTGATTGGTGATTGGGTCAATGTGTCCCTGAGCTAAACCTTTTTTTGACCATTGTTGGGCTCTTATGATAGCGTATGGATTCAACTAAAAGGTATACAATGGACAGTAAACGCGTAGCTGATAGTAATAGTAAAAACTAAGTAATTTGTTTTATTTCGCTTTGCACCAAACTGGGACAAAAGTTTAAAACTAAAAAGTGATGTTAGTTTGTTTATTAGCGTGATAAGTAACTAAGAGCGTTTGGTTTTTACAAGCATTTTTTTCTTCAGACGAAGTTAATCTTATAGAGTTGCAGTAACATTTGTTCAGAGGTAGTTATGGCGTACGACAAACTAGCACCTTCACAGTTTCTCGACAAACAATCTGTTGCATATCAAGTAAGTAGTAACACTAGCAAAACTGCAATTTCTCTGTTAATTTTCTATCACTGAAAGAGAAATGCAATCAATGATGCGTTAAATTCGCTGACCGATCAGTTTTGTTCGTGAATCCATCAGATCAGGGGTTGGCAACCTCTGGCACGCGTGCCAAAACTGGCACGCCGTAAGGTTTTGCAAATTTACTTTTAAGCTTTTAAGATTTAACAAATTTACGTTTGAATCAAAGAGTGAGTTTCAGTGTTGTGGGTTCAAACGTCACTCAATTATTGAAGTATTTCTCAGTAGATAAGATATCTACCGACGTGAAGACTTTTTTTTTGGTCGGTACTAATATTTTCAGAGAATCAGAAGACGTCTACAGAATGAGGACCTTTTTTTTCTGCACTAATATTTTCAAGAAAAATAGGGCAACCGTTTGGCACGCGGAAAAATTTTTATCTTGACACCATCAAAAAATGGCACGCTGCGCTAAAAAGGTTGCCGACCCCTGCATTAGATTAAAGGAAGGGTGAAGTGAACAATATTATTTCAATAAAAATGCCGAAAAATGAACAAACTCGGCACTATTTGTAAATTTTTTTGAATTCAAACTTTGCTCAAGAATACTGCATTAAACTTTGATTACGATGACGTCATTGTGGTCTTGTTTCGTATTCTTTTGCATGTAAAAAATTGTTTTTTAAATAATTCTTGCTATTCTGAAGCAAATCTACGAATATTGATCTTGGCTTTGATCTACTAGGACACCATCAAGCGTCAACCCAAATTGTACTGAATTCTTTTTCGCACTGATTCATAGTTAAAACAATCTTTTAGAAATCACATTTGTGTCTTCAAAGGGATTGGAAGCAAAACCACAATGACGTCATCGCAGTTAAACTTCAATTGCAGTTTTTTGTTAGCTAAGTTGAATTTAAAAATTTTACAAAGAGTGTAAAGTGTTATTTTTGGCAATTTTGTTCAAATATAAATTTTTTACTTCACCCTACCTTTGAAAGAAATTTGCGGAGATTCAGCGTGTGAAAATTTTCCGAAGAGCGCGAATTGAGATTACAATCTTGCTAATGTTGCGAAAATTTAACACATCATAGAAAGAGATGGCTATTTCGATTTTCGACCTGTTTGCAGTCTGCGCCAACAAAAGGAAGCGAGCCAAAATGGTTTGTCGCTGGAAGAAGTCAGTCGCGGGCGGCACCACGACGAAGAGCAAATTAGCTGTAAATAAGCAATTATCGTATATGTTGCAACATATAACAACGTGTGTTTAGTGACAACTTCGCCATATTATGCTTGCTCGTTTTTGTTGTTATGCATATTATATATAGTGGCATATTTGTCTTCCTATCACGAGAAAGCGATCAAATTGCTATAACGAGCTCGCTTAGGAGTTGTTAGCCACCTGTCTACCACTCAAGATGCGGGAATCTCTCAAAGTGTCTTTCCCAACGGCACAACAAGTAGACTTGTCGGCTTGTTTTCCACACTGCCCTTCAATGCTGAGCGTCAAGCAAGGAAGTTGTGAATACTAATTTTACAGTAATTGGTTTGACTCGACTCGGAATCAAGCCGGAGCCTACACCTCCAGAGTGGCTCTCTTCCTTTTACCACTCGGTCATCTAAGCTGTTATGTTGAGATTTCTCTTTGGTTTGTTCAAAAAATTTTGAAAAGTCTACATATTCGTGATGTATGAAACAACGCATTGTGTGGCAATATCAGAGAAAGTATTGAATGTTTGTGAGAAACTAAAACTTAAGTAAGGATACGTAAGTTACATATTTGCGGTAACTAGCAGCGTATTTTTCGCTTTCATGTGACTAATGGTTACCATTTTCCAGTATATCTTCGAAAAAAAACACCTATTTTTCACTACTTATTTAGCCTTTGTTTTATTCTTCGCTTGCTGGAGTGACTTACTTTGCAGCAGGTTTTACAAATTGAGCCAAACAACTTGTCAAGGTTAACAACTTGCCTCTAGAATTACAGTTTCTGTTGAATGATGCAGCTTGACTCTTTCTTCACGTCAGTGCGCTGCAATCATGAAAATGTGATTGTGTCTCCCTGATGTGAAATTCACTAACCCTTCACTTTGTCATCTCATCACTGTTGCTTTATATCTGCTGTAAATATTTTTAATTCGAACAAAAATTTTTCAGGGTGATGAATTTGTTCGAGTTAACCCAATGGTAAAAGGTGAACTTGTCAGTTACATGGAAAGTGACATTCAAACTCTCTATGATGTTTTCAATCGCGGCCTCCGTGTTTCCAGTGAGTAGTGTGGGCTATACCAACAACTATATATATACGAAAAGCTTTTTGGTACACAATTTCAAAACAGATTTAAAAAGCGCCGAAAACATCTCGTAAATTTAGGTAGTCTTGAAAAAGACTGTTTTTAAACTAAACATTTTCGTCTCGCTCTCTTCAGGGTTCAACACGAGAGTAAATTGAGAAGGAAGACGTGGTCTATATATTATCATCAGCTTCATCGAAAAATCTGCAACGAAAAAGGAGAAAAACGAAAAGAGCTGTGATTGGTTGTTGAAGGACGCTTGTGATTGGTCAAATATGGATGAATTTTAGAATCCAACTGGCGGAGAATTTGCAGCGAGTAGACAAATTCCTTTTGACGGCACAGAATAGGTTTCAGCGTTTTGATGAAATTTAAGTTACCTTCAACGTCCCCAAGTGGAAAATTGTTTCAGCTTTGGCTGAAATAGAAAACTGGTCAATGTGATAATGAAAGGCACAATCAGGATTTTGAATAAGTGAAGACCAATAGCTAAATTGCAGTCTTGTTGCTTCAGTGGAATAGTAATTTTGCAGTTACATTTGGGAAAAACTTTGGTTCGATTTTCTTGATTTCAAATTGGTTTCGGAATGTGTTGATGGATTCTATCTTGTAGTCGTAAAGATGTGTGACTCACGTACCGGCAATCACAGCGGCACACGCATTGGTATACGACCATACTTCGCATTGATATATGAGCATCCTTATAGATTGAAGGCAGAAATAGAATCTTTCTGGTTTAGAAGCTGACTCGAGGATCGATGTCTCTAAAACAATTTTGAATGTTAAATTTTACCTGTTTTTTGTATTTAAAAGAAATATTGCCAATACAGGGTAGTTTCAGATACACAGGGCATTTTTTTGGTCCTTCTTGGCAAAGTAGTGAAAAACGGGAGATTTTCTTGGAAATGCTGGAGTTGATTATTGTTTCAGGTAACCATTGTTCTTCAGAATTGAGGGAATGCAGTCCAGCTCTTGTTTAACTTCACCAGGTGAACAGATTACGAGTGCTCGGTGCACTAAGGTTTTATTTAGGCTCGTTTTGCTCTTGGAAGATGCAAAAGAATCTCAACGCATGTAGCGACTAGTGAATGTAGGCTTCCTGTAACAGATGTTTGAAATTGTTTTTCGGATTTGTTAACTATCACGTCGAGAAAAGAGATTGTTTGATCGGCTTCTTTTTCTATTTTAAATTTCAAAGCTGGGTGTAATGAATTGAGAGCAAGGAAGAACTGGTCTGCATCCGCTTCTTTTCTAAAAATAGAAAAAGTATCGTCAACATAATTATCTATTATAAAAAAAAAGGCTTGTTTATAGTTTGAAACAACTTATTTTCATATTAGTCAACGAAAATATTGGCTAGTGCTGGGCCGAGTGGACTACCCATTGCAACACCATCAATTTGTTTGTACGTAACGTTATTAAAACTGAGCTCAACGGAGGTAGTAGTGATGCTCATCAGCTTAATGAATCTTTCTTTGGAAAACGGTGTAGGTGAAAGATCGCCGTCATAGAGGATGTCAGCACAAATTTGAATAGTTTGAGCCAAAGGTGCATTAGTGAATAACCTTTTTTGTGGCAGATTTTTCGATGAAGCTGATAATAACGCATAGACCACCTCTTCCTTCTCAATTTACTCTCGCGTTGAACCCCGAAGAGAGCGAGACGAAAATGTTTGGTTCAAATACAATATATATATATATCTTTAACAGATCCAGCAAAAGCTAATTCCAACAAATTTTTATCAATTACGTTCACAAAAAAATCCCTAAAGTAAAGGGCAACTTTGTATTTATACGATAACATAAAAGCGTACAGTTTACGCATTGATGCGTGCAAAAGTTACAGCCGGAATGTTTGTCAACCGAAATCTTTTTGCCTGACCAAAGGTCGAATAATGCAGCGGTAACTTTTGCACGCGTCAATACGTAAAACGTACATTTATGTGGATCGTCTTATAACTTGAAACGCCGATTTTTTGTTAACTAAAAGCATTTAAAAATTTTAATGCCATTTTTAAATTCGTCGTATTTTTTAATACCTTTAGTGAAAAAATAATTTTGTACTTCAGTTCCCCTTTAAATGCGCTTCCAAGTGTATGGAAGTGTATCAGCCGACGGCTGATAGGTGTATTGATGTATTATCTCGCTATGATAGCACGATATAAAATCAGCCAATTTGTTTTAGATGATGGTCCGTGCTTGGGATACAGGCCTGAACCTGGAAAGCCATACAAATGGATTACATATGGCACAGTAAGATTTATTTTGTTAAGGGGTTGCAACGATCAGACGTCGTCGCATGGTCATAGTTGTTGGAAAGTAAAATCCTTCAATGCAGATAACCGGCGACGAAAAATCATTCAATTGTCTATTTCGGCATGGGGTTAACCTAATGGCAATCCAGGGTTTGAAATGATGAAAACATGAAAAAGCCCTGTGAAGTCATATTTCGTCACCACTTGGATTGACAATATGGTGATTATTATTATCGTTCAGCAGAAGCTAGTCATAATTTAGCTGACGCTATCGACTTGAATTGCTTGAGCTGCTGTTATAGCCAATGACTCCTAATGGTGCTGGATGGCGTATTGATACTTGTATTAGCGATCCACAAAATTTTGGTAATTCGATTCGGATACACGATATCAATGCACCAAAAAAGGTTATGTGCTTTCGGCCATTCAACTTGATCGGTCTATTTACGAATGATTGTGGTGCAATTGTTAAATAGACGTGCGCAAACTGGCTTCAAAACTTTTTGGTTTTTGCATCGAAACGCTTACATCAAAAACAAGATTTTGATGTACCGGTACTCAGTTTTCGCGTCATTATTATCATGGAAGATATTTGCTATAGGTCTTGCGACGTTCTAAGGAATTTGGTTCTGGACTAATTGCTAAGGGAGCTAAGACTAATCCAGATCAATTCATTGGTATTTTCGCACAAAATCGTGTTGAATGGAAAATTGCTGAGCATGCTTGTAATTGCTACTCGATGGTGGTAATTCCCCTCTACGACACCCTTGGTCCTAGCTCGATTTTGCACATTATGAAGCAATGTAAGTGACGTCGCTGATATTTGTTAAAATCGCCTGCTTGCAAGACTAATGTGATTTGTGATAGCGGTGTTGGGTTGCAGCTGTAACTTTTTTGAGTGAAAGAAGGACATGCTGATACTAGAAAAAAAAAGCGTATCAGCAAGTAACGCTGTACAATTGGTTGATTATTACGCAATGTGGTATGTTAAATAATGATTGTATTATCGGGTGTATTTGAAATAAGTCTGTACCTCTAAGTACGCGACTATTCGACGTGGTCAGCTTGGCGTGTAATTTAAATTTGACCGTGGCCTAGACCTAAAATTATGTGATAACGTCGAATCAACCTCGCCCAACTGTCCCAAGCAGAAAAGTCATTTCTCATTTACATTTGCAGGTGAATTGCGAATTGTTGTTGTTGATACGAGAGATAAAGCAAAGGTACTTCTTCAAGATGTTATCAATGGAGATTTTGAATTGAAGCTAATTGTTATCATGCAAAGTCCTCAAGCTGAATTGGAAGCGCTTGCTCAACAAGCTAATGTTGAAATTATGAAGTTTAGTGATGTGGAAGCGTTGGGTAGTAAAAATGTCGTAGCCCCAGTGGTAAGTTATGATAATATTCCTTGTGTTGCTGCAATGCTGGTTTTGGTAAGTATCCGGCAGCTCGGGGGCGCACCCAGCATATTTCAAAGGGGGGGAGATTCTAAAAAAGAAACTCATTCCCGCACTCAAGAGCGGATCCAGAAAATTTTGGTGGAGGGGGGATGAAATTTTTAATTAGGTTGAATGTTAACTAAATACAAAGACGTTGGATCCCAAAAAGGCGTAAAAAGTCCTTTGAAAAATGTTTTCATGTCTGCGGCATATTCAGAAATTTTTTCAGGGAAGAGTCACCAAGTTTTGACATATTATATTTTCAAGCGTATTTTTTACGGTAGAATTATTTTGAAGCATAGTGAGAATGAAAAAGGCTCTAGGGGGCCCGGGGGCATGCTCTCCCGGAAATTCTTTGAAAAATTTCATACTGTAATGGCTTTTTTAGTACTTTTTGAACAAATTTTAGGCAAGTTTTGTTTAAATTTTTGCCCTTAAACAGAGTGTTTTACCAAATATAATGCATTTTGTTTGTACATTTTCGATTATGCGTGCTTAGGGCGTAAGACTGATTGTTATCGAAAAGGTTCGAAATATTGGAAAAATTTTGTTCATCGAAAGCATTTTGAAAATGGCTAGTGGGGGGATGCATCCCCCACATTCCCCCTGGATCCGCTCCTGCTTGTAACGATAACAACATCTCTTACCACTACTTCAACCAGCTGGTTTGGCTTCAGCATGATGTGAGGCAAGTTCTGTCACAGCTATTTTGAAATAACAGCACGTAGGCCTACTGCACTTGCACAGTTTGGACACTTCACCTTAGAAACAAGGATTCAGTTCCAAAAAGGGGAAGGTTCGACCCCCCAACCCCCCCTAGGTGCGCCACTGCTGCAGCTATTATAAAAAGTAGAATTACAAGTTGTGACCGTTGTGGATTTTTAAATGAACATGATTGTAGATATTGAAGCAATTGGTCATCATTTTAATGCTGTATTAGCTGCATAAATGCACTTGTAAAAGTGATTAGCACATTCAAAATGTAATAACAATGCAGAAAGTTTCGTTGTCTTTCTTTTTGGACTACGAATAAATGACATAATTTTATGAAAAGGATATATAATCATGAAGTATGCTCGTGGGTACTGATTTCATGATGGTATTGCTATATTTTTTGCTGTAGGTAGTCATCTTTCTAAATTTTATAATTACATCTGTTTGATGTTAAGCATTTTTGATTTTTGTAGTAAACCTCTGATTCTTTAGCCCCCTAAGCCTGAGGATTTGCATACGATATGCTACACCAGTGGAACTACTGGATTACCTAAAGGTGCTATGCTGTCACATCGCAATCTTGTTGCCAACGATGCTGGGGTCTTCATTCTTGGAATAGATGTAAGTAGACGCTTTTATATTTCAAGCAAATTGCTTTCGTAGAATCTCAAAAATTATTGGTTTGATTGTGAATGTAGAATTTACCAATATTTTTATTATAGTCTGAAATTGTTTGCTGTTGTCTTGATGAACTGAAGTCTGCATTTGCTTCACACCCATTATTCATTACTCTTATTCACACTACTTTGCCAAAATGTATCTATGTACCTGGTAAAAATGGAACCACTTTCCGTGCTCAGTGTCCGGAACAATAATTACGAAAGACTTCTTTAGATACCTTCATATTATGTTGCGATTTGATTTCTCATTTTTATCGTAAGAATTTTTTTGATTGACTATATTTTGCATGTTTATCACATTCTTTTACTCAATTACGAAAGTAATTTGCTAGGATTTTTTTTTTCTTTAATTTAATGTATAAGAAAAGTACATCACTTATGTATTTCTGTTTGAAAAAGACGTTGGGATAATGGCAGCATATTTTTAGGAGCAATGGCTACTCCTACTTCGATCACATTTAACATTTTTGTAGACATACATGACAATGCTTTTTTTGTTGAGTAGGTCCACTGTAAGAATACAATACACCATGACGTTGCTCTTTTACTTTTGAATTTTTCCACGCTTCTCGTAGGCTTATTTTCCATGTTTATTTTGTGGGGTATAATTATGGTATTCACAATCGTTACTAGCGATTGTGCCTACTTCCGTAAATAGTAAAAATATTGGCGAGTTATTTCATGTACATCTTTCAACGTAGAAATAATTGGTTTATTTTGTTTTGCTACCAAAAAAACAATGTTTTGATGCTGTTATTCTGAAATTGGGGCAATTTTTTGTGGGTAATATACTGTGACCTCACATTATAAAGTCTGATGTTGCTCCACTCCAACATTTTATGTACTGTTTTTAGACTTTTTTAAAAATGGATTCCACCGATATTCACATTTCCTATCTTCCTCTTGCTCATGTGTTTGAAAGGCTCATGCAAGTGCAAATGTTTTTCGCCGGAGCCAGGTTAGTTTTGATCGTGTGTATTACTGCTCGTTGCTAAAACAGCTTTATCAGTTAGCATAGCGTAGACTGGCCATAAAGGCCCTTAAGCTTGTAAGCTCTGACGTTACGGTGCCAATTTTATTCATTATTATCTTCGTCGCTTTCTCGTTTACGACCAAAAGTGAGAAAAAGTTGGAGCTACCTAATGGGTTAAAGTGTGCATTGTACGAAGAGGGCTTAATTGTTGTACACGAAAATCTTTTCTGAAGACAAAAATTTATCAACAATGATATAGCCTAGAACAGGGGTTCGCAGATACTTTTTGGTGCGACCCCCTAAAAAATTGCCCTAAATCCACGCGATGCAAAAAATTTGCGAGCGTCATTTTTGTTGAACATTATTATTTTAATAACTAATGTTAATGCTACTGTCAAACGCAGCAATTTTTACAAACAGGAGAAAGTTAGCTCAGTCATAAAGAATGAATCACTGCGTTTATTCTACTGGTGCAGGGGTGGCCAACTAGTTAGATGCTGTAGGAGCCACATTTTTTCAATGTTTCAGCAAAGAGCCTATTATATACAAGGGATAAAAATGGCATTAACATCACCGTGCCTCTTATTGATGCACATACTTTTGCTTAGCTAGATCAGTGGTATGCCGGCAGGTTAGCTCAGTTGGTAACGACATCGGTGCTGGCGGTCTGGGATTCGTTGCCTGGGCCGGTCAAAGCGGACACAGTGTCGCCATCGCTGCGATGTTTCTTCGGACTTCGAAGCTGTGTTGCCAGGCGCAAATCCGCGGAAATGGGCCCCGCTACTCGTTACGCACCTCGTAATTCTCTCAACAAAGTGATTACTAGGTGATTTGGAACCTTAAGCGTTGCCAAACGCAGCATGGTTACAGAACTAGGCTGCTAATAAAACAAGTGAAATAAGCCGGATGAATCTGGGAAAAGAGCCGCATGCGGCTCGCGAGACGCGGGATGGCCACCCCTGTTGTAATGAGAAGTATGAGCTTTGCGTTTAGAACACAATAAGCAAATTCGCGGTTTGTTGCGGGAGACGATCCAAAATAGAGCGAATGGTTTCGAATTGGCGAGTCAAAGCACGTAAACTGCGCAAAATCCAATCCAAATTTTTCATACAATATTTCCTATGATATTCACTTATTCAATCATAAAATCATTGTTGTTCTTTCGTGGATTAAGCGAGTTAAGCCGCTGTTTTTTTTTTGTTTGTTTGTTTTTTAAGCATTTGTTATTGAGCAGTTTCTCAACATTTGTGGTGACGACCGAAATACCAATAAATAAAATTATTAAAATAAAGTTTTATGTTCAAGTCCAAAAAATATAAATGGGCGAAACGAGACACGTGGTATAGAACTAGTCAAGCTGGAATCTTTGCTCAAAGTCCAAACTAATCTCATAAATCAAGAGATTGTTAAACCACAAACAGAATGGCACAGTATGTTCTTACATTGCCATAGGCTGGTCTAATTTAGCTAGCTCTTTGTAAAATTGTATTTTATGATAAAATGTGGATGAACTGGCCCCCTGCTAGAGTTGCTTAATGCTAATTGGATTAACTATAAAAGTTGATTTGGAAAGCGTTTTGACTTGTGGAATCTGCTGTTTTTATTTAATTTTGTTGAAAAATTCATGTTTAATTTCATATTTTTACATCATTTTCGAAGTTATGTTATTATGTTTATATAAATATAATAATTGAACAGCTCAGATGGCCGAGTGGCGAGAGCATCCGCCTCGAGAGCTGAAGACTTGGGTTTGATTCCGAGTTTGGTCAAACCCATGACTTTAAAATCAATGGTATTCACAGCTTCCCTGCTTGACGCTAGCATTAAACGGACAGCGTGAAGAATAAGCCGGCAATTTTACTTGTTGTGCCGTTGGGAAAGGCACTTAGCGGGATTCCCCTATTTTTGGGTGGTAAAGAGATAGCTGACAACGCCTAAGCGAGCTCGTATAGCGCATTGATCGCTTTCTCATGATAAGAGGATAAATATGCGACAATATACAAAAAATACAAATACATTTATGTCAACATAAAAAATTGGTAATTTGAAGAAATATTTTCTGTAACTTTTACCTAGTAGTGATTACGTTATGAAAGTACTGCGCTTTTTTGCGCATTGCTTTCAAAGTAATAGTAGCATGATCTTGTATTCACAACTGTAATTTTAATGTATTTTACATGGGCCTTTCTGGCAGTAAAATTGAACATGAAACGTTACCAACTAATTATTGTTTAGAGTTGGTTATTTCCAAGGCGATATCAAGTTGCTACTTGACGACGTTGCAGCATTAAGGCCGACCATATTTCCGATGGTTCCTCGGCTTATTAATAGGATGTATGACAAGGTAAAAATAAAGTTTGTTTGCTTTTCCAAAGGCCAGTGATCATTTCGCGGACGACATGCCTAGCTGTACCACACTCTCGTTACAGATGCTATGTGATGGCTTTGCTTCACAGCTGACGCCAGTTGCATTTGACAGCCACCGGTATACCGGGTGGTTGTACCGGTATACTGTTACACCGGTATACCGAACACCGGTATACCGTTTTTCAACCGCAATTATTTCATTATTTATGTGATGAGTTGCTTACTTATTGTTAAGAGCGCGGAGAAGTTGTGAAATTGGCTGTGAGTTACGGTTTAGGTAAGCTCAAAGCTGCCAATAGGCTCGTCATCGCAACGATCTACGTTCATAGTTGCGTTGCGTAAATGCTAAGTCGCGGAAATAGACATCACGGACGCTGAATACCCAATTGACTAAAAAAATATTCATTTTTGTGCTGCAGCCGATGTATTGTGTAGAAGTACTAGTTGCTGATTCACCAATCGGTCAGATAGACATACACAATTTTGTATCCTTAATGAGCTTGCTCGTAACTTGCATTCAACTTATTAAATAATTTAGTAATTGTTTTTTAGATTACATCTGGGGCTTCGCAGTCCATTATCAAAAAGTTCCTGCTTGGTCGTGCTGTGGCTTCGAAGTCCAAATTGCTGGCCCGAGGCATTGTCACTAGAGATACTTTTTGGGATAAACTTGTTTTCAGGTTAGAGCAATTTCCTTGTACCACGACATCAGACCACAACCTGTTTCGGGGGGGGATTCGCTCGGAGATTGTCTGCTTTTTCGATATTTGTTCACGTAATACCACTAATGTTTTTGAGTTTTTTTTTTTTTTTTTCGAATTTCCGAATGGATTACAATCTTATTTAAGTTTCGCACTCACGGAAACAGCAATAGATTTTGCGAGAAATTTGAATTAATAAGTTGCCCTTGCGTATGGGGTGCCGTTTGTAAAGTAGAAATTGTACGCACTTTACGGACAAATCAGTGCTCTTTCTTATGCCAAGTCAAATGGTAACAAAAAAACAAGGTTCCTTACGCCAGATCAAATGGTAACAAAAAAGCATGCTTTCATACGCCAAGTCAAATGGTAACAAAAAAAAAAAAAAACATGCTTTCATACGCCATGTCAAATGGTAACGAAAAAAAGCCTGCATTCCTACGCCAAGTCAAATGGTAACGAAAAAAAGCATGCATTCCTACGCCAAGTCAAATGGTAACACAAAGCTATCTCGTTGTGAGTAACACAGCGCCAATTGATTTGTCTGTAAAGTGAGTACAATTATTACTTTACAAACGACACCCCATACTTACGGCTATTGTCTAAACGACGGCCTGATTTACGCAATGCAATTACAGTATATCAGTGGCTGTGTGATGTTTGTGATACACCAACTTTAACAATAATGAGAAAAATTTTGCTGAGTTGCGTCGCAACTGCTCACCGTTTTCGTCTTTCGTGAACTTCATTCATCCGAAGAGTTTTTACGTGTCAAATTCGCCTTTTGAGTTATGACGTCAAAAGCTATTTGGAATTTGATTAGCCTTGAAATAGCTCACGGTTCACGAAAAATTGACTTCTGACATTGGAAGTGTCTGGTTCTAAAATATTCAGTTTTTAAATGGTTTTGAAAAAGTCATCAGTCTGTTGGAAACGTCTTTTCCCAATTTGATTTCGGTTTCAGACTGATCCAGTGGAGGTGATTTAGACGAAATTAGTCATTGCTGACAATACACTGCGTCAGTGTGTGGTACTAGCAGTGATTTCACTTACTAGTCACTGTTGTCAGTCGCTATATTTCCGTATTATCACTTTAGAAATGTAACGTAGAGTGGACCATTTCTTTTCTTATGCACACTACATAGAATACCTTTTGTGATGGTAACAGAACAGTATGTGTCATAAATATATTACTTCATTAATAGCGTGGAATCACTCTGGTGTTTAAATGGCATACTGTGCTTGGGTTTGAATTTTTTCCGCCTTTTCAAAATAGATGTTTTTAGCAACTAGCGTAGACCTGCTGTCCATAGATTTCACAGTTACCTGTACTAACGGAGTTTAGAACAGTTTCTAATTTTTTTCATAATCGCATAAATCCAGTGATTCCCAACTCGTTTGAGTGCTATTTTAACATTTTTGAGGGTTTAATAAATTGAACTTACAATTTGTCGCTCTGATTTTTGATGTGAATTATATCGTATATTAGATATTGATGACGTTGACGAATAAAATTTGTCAAGCTACCACTTATTTCAATTTGACAGTAAAGTTCAGAACATGATGGGAGGAAGAGTCCGGATTTGCGTCACTGGAGCTGCTCCCATATCGAAAGATGTTCTGAATTTCATGAGATGTGCCCTTGGTGTATATTTCACTGAAGGTGAGGTCGTGAAGATATTATTATCAATCTGTTTGCAGCGTTTGCAAAAGTATTTCGGTCAAATTTTTGTAGAGAAAACTCGGTTTTTAGTAGAATTTAGTATAACGTAAGTCTTGAAGATGTTTATGTTTTTCTTCTCTTGTTAAACTAATTACTCCGAACGAGTGCTTAATAACAGTAGTTGAAGCTAGTTACGTTAGAATCAATTGCTGCTTAAACAACTTTGTTTTCTACAAACTGGTTCATGTACTGCTCTCGACTTAAAATGTGCTAAAATCTGGTAAATCAATGGCAAGGATAATGACATTGTATTACCATCGAAGCATAATGATTGCAAATTAAATTATTATTCACTTCGAAGACTTATTAATCTTGGTCGATATACTGCTCAACTTTTGTGCACTTAACGCAGTGCGTTAACTTAATAAACAAACAAAGTTAAACGCATTGCGTGAAGTGCAACAAAAGCTGAGCAGTATACCGCCCCTTGTCCACGAGATTAGAATTTACCTTAAAAGCTTAGGAAGGCTGCCTTAATTTGTCAGATTTTACGACTGATAAACAATCGATTCTGATTTTTAAAACATGCATTTGAGTGTAGGGTTTGGTTTGATCCACATCACAAAGCAGGGCTGCGCACTCGAAAATGAAGTCAAGCACAGAAATTTGTAAACTCAAACCTAATCTCAATTTCGAAAAACTTAATTGAACTTTCAACTTAGCGTTAACTTGATAAAAACTGCTTCAACCGAGCCTGAACTCAATACAAACTCCTTGAACTTAGCATAAACCTAATGAACTACTTGAATTTAGCAGAATTTCGGTAAAAATTAGTGAACTTGAATTTGTGAATCTTAGTGAACTCGAACTTTTGCTCAATCAAAAATGCTTGGAGTTCGCAGCCTTTCTGAATATACAAGGTGCCGGAAAACTAATCTAGCATGTGCTGAACACGGTTTAATTTTTTGATTAAAGTGAATAAACAAGACGATGGTTCAAACCTTTGTATGATAGTATTGTATTTAATTATTATCAAATAAAAGGCAGTTAACTGCAACTGCATCTCTTTCGTTTTGATTGATAATACAATGTTATTATATGAAGATTTGAACCATTATCTCGCATATTTATTCCGATTTTGATGCATTAACTCGATTCTTGGTAAACTTTATTCACCTCTGTGATATAGCACTCTTGTTTTTGAAGAACTGTTTTTACTTGTGTTTACTTTTTACCGTCACATTCTTGTTATTTTTTTTTCGCCTAAAATCCTGCAATATTTGTGAATATGTTTTGTGTTATTTTGTATACTTTACTATAACTGAAACTAGTTTCAAATGATTAAACACAAAATTCAACAGTATACATTTGAGAGCGACTGAGCTTGCGTTCTTCCGAGTCCGCAGCCACCCAGTTCATATGGCAAATGCGATCAGCTTCAACCGTGAATCGAACCCGTCATGAAGGATCTGCAACCTGTGTAGTGCTCATGGTACTGCTACACCATGTCACTGACACGGTAGAGCGGTCGTTGTTGTACAAGACTGTTCTTCCTTGTCATTAGTCTTTGCTTTGTGTTAAGGATATGGTCAGACGGAAGCGACGGCTGCGATTAGTGTTTCCGTACCTGGTGATTTCCATAGTGGAAGTGTTGGTACTCCTGCCATATGTAACATGGTTAAACTGGTGGATGTGCCTGAAAAAAATTACTTCGCTAAAGATGGAAAGGGAGAAGTGTGTGCGAAAGGAACCAACATTTTTATGGGTTATTATAAGGATGAAGAGAAAACGAAGGAAACTATTGACGAGGATGGTTGGCTTCATACAGGAGATGTTGGCTTGTGGCTACCTGTAGGTGGTTGGTTTTGTTGCACTTTGTTTTTGGATGAGTAATTCCATTGTGATTTAAGATTTAGCAAAGCTAATCTTTACTTTTCATACAAAACTGCCTATATTGCAGTCAATTTCTTCTGGGCAAAGTGCTTGATGTGCAACAGCAATTAGATTTAACCGTTACTATCGGTCTTCAAGTGTTTCGTCAGGAGGCGTATGGCACAAGTATGTAAACTTGTTTGAATTAGCTGGAATTTCGGCTTAGTTTTAAAGGGACCCTAATACATTTCACGCATTTTGCGAATTGTTTATGAAAACACCACGCAAAGATGCCAGCCGTCTATCAATATTGCTCATAATATCTCAGTATTTTGGCGACTTGATAAGCTCAAATAACCCACTTTTGGTTGCGATATCTAAATTGAAGCGGACTCTTACGACTGTATAGTAATGAAAAAAACTTTGCTTATCTTGTGTTTCAGAATGGAGCATTGAAAATCATCGACCGAAAGAAGCATATCTTCAAGCTGGCACAAGGCGAGTACATTGCTCCAGAGAAAATCGAAGGGTTACTAGTTCAAAGCCAGCCTGTTGCTCAGGTAAGTTATTTTAAAATTGTTTTGACTTCAACGGAAATGATCTCTTTGTGAATTAGTTATGCTGCAAACCATGTTAAATTCATACTCACTAATACGCGATGTTGCTGTTACATCAAGTGCACAGCTGCACATACAAGCAATTACCACACATTATTTTACTATCAACGATGTGTGCTTCCTTTACTGCTGAGAAAATCTGCTGATGACACGTTGTGGCTTTTTCTATAAGCTATTGTTTCAATCGTAAAACTTCAAGTTTTATCCTAAGTCGAACAATTTACGAACGAAGTTAAAAAAACCCACAAGACTGCATGTAAATTACGAATACTTCCGCTAACCTAGCGTTTATGTAATTTCTTCCATGTAAACTGAGGTTGTTTTTGCTTCAATTCGTGCATGAAGTTTTTCGAATTTATAATCTAATTGTGATGTTGTCGTTAATATATTTCAATTATTTGTTGCCATGAAATTTTTGCTGCCAACTTATTTGTAGCCATGTTTTGAATCCAACTTTCGCTCCGCGATTGTCTGCTTTTTCGATATTTGTTCTTGCAATACCACTAATTTTTTTGAGTTCTTTGTTCGAATTTCCGAATGGATTACAATCTTACTTAAGTTTCGCACTTACGGAAACAGCAATAAATTTTGCGAGAAATTTGAATTAATAAGTTGCCCTTACCGCTATCGTCTAAACGACGGCCCGATTTACGTAATGCAATTACAGTATATCAGTAGCTGTGTGATGTTTGTAATAAATGTGTGAAGTTTAGTTTACCTGAAAATTTTCGCTCTTCTGGAGGAAATATTTTACAAATCACTTCAACTGAAGACAGGATTATTGTTGACGTTGCTTTGGTCCTAGCGACTAGCATATCAGTACGATAGAGCGACAACAAACCAACTGTTCTTCGTTTAGGTGATAGGTGAAATACTTGCCTGAGAAATGAAAATTTCGTTTAGATTAATAAATATGATGCTTGATGAGCATCAACCTCTTGGACTGTTCCAACTTTTGCTACTTACAATTTTTTTACGTTAGGTATTCATTCATGGCGATAGTCTTAAGGCATCTTTGGTTGCGATTGTTGTACCTGATCCTGAAATGCTGTGCTCCTGGTGTGCCGGTAAAGGCGTAAGGGGAACATACGAACAACTATGTTCCAACCCCCAAGTAAACAAGTTAATATTGGGGGATATGTTGGCTGTGGGAAAAGAAAAGCAGCTCCATGGGTTTGAATTGGTAAGTATTTTGATTGTAATACCGCCAAGTTTCATTTTAGGTAACATTTGGTAATGATAATAATTAAGTTTACTGAAAATTATTGAATTGAAAACTAAGTCACAATTGAGGGAATTGCGAAGTGAGCTTTTTGCTCAGCAACCACCCGCCACCCGATTTGTGGTAGAATGAAATGAAAGTAATTTAATTGTTTTCTTTTGAGAAATATATTGACCCAATGGAATTGTCAGGCTTTTCATGCATTGCATTTCCTGCGGGCGGAAGGGCCGTGACAGCCTCTTGGTAACGTCATACCTAGCTTTAGATTTTATATTTTTCACCTTAAAAATTCTCGTAAATGCACTATGATTCGGAATATGAGTACTAAAATGATTAATAACTGGTTACAGTTAGTGGTTATAGATAGACAACTCTTGTGATTTTGAAAGTGAATAAATTTTGTCGTTTTGTATCTCTTTTTGTGCATGTAGTCCTATCTAGTACACACAATACACATTAATTTAGGGTGTCCCGTTTTTACACTTTTTTTCGCAAACCCTTAGTTTATACGATTTACACAGTGCGAATCGGCACAGAAACCCATCGCCAAAAAAAATTTTTTTAAATATTGAGTTCTTCATGCCCGGGGGAGACTTTGAAATATTTTGGGGAGTAAATGACGTAACTCGAAAAGTACACATGCTACACTGCTGAATTTGATGTCAAACGATTTGGAAGACATGGTTTCCTATTTGTCTGTAATACATTTTGATGCTCTATCTTGATCAGAAAACGACTTATGATTCAAGGATGTGCATTAGAATTTTTTGATCTTTTGCTATCCACAAATCATAAATTTTAATTTTTTAAATAAGTCGTTTTCTGTTCGAGATAGAGCATCAAAATGTATTACAGACAAATAGGAAACCATGTCTTCCGAATCGTTTGACATCAAATTCAGCCGTGTAGCATGTGTACTTTTTGAGTTGCGTCATTTACCTTCCAAAATATTTCAAAGTCTCCCCCGGGCATAAAGAACTCAATATTTAAAAAAATTTTCTTTGGCAATGGGTTTCTGCGCCAATTTGCACTCTGTAAATCGTATAAACTAAGAGTTTGCGAAAAAAAGTGTAAAAACTGGACACCCTAACACATTATACTTAAATTTTCATAAATTTAATGACTTATGTTGAATTGCAATTTGATGGGAATTTCATGGGATGGGACAGGCATGAATTGCTATTGGATGGAATGGGACAAAAAAGTTTGTCCCATGGACAAACCTGGGAATTGTAGTGCGCACAATAATCGAAGTTTTGTGTCAATCACACTAAGGCTCAACCCCAAGGACTCCATTCTCTTCTGTCTGAGTGTTTAATAACTATCAACAAAAGTTATAACTTAACAGAATCACTACATCATAAAACCACTTCTGTCTGTTCTTTCCATTGCCGACTCTTGAGTCTTCAGGTAGTTATGAAGAACATAACTTTCGCAACATTGAAGTAGCTGCAGTGGTTTTAGTATAGTGATTTTATTCGGAAATTGTCTTTTTTATCACAGATGTGTCTTTGTGGTTTTGAAGTGCAGTAGGTTTCTTCTAAACTTTTAAAAATATTTTTTCAGCCGAAAAAAATTCATGTTTCGACTGAAATGTTCTCTGTTGAAAATGACTTACTCACCCCCACATTCAAAGCTCGTCGTATTCAGATTCAAAAGCGATATCAAAATGAAATTAATTCCATGTACAAAGATCTGGACTGAATCTGCGCCGTGATTTGTGTCAATAAAAAATTAAACTTATCTTGATACGAGTGACTGATGATTTGTTTCTGAAATTCCTGAATTGTCTTTCAAATTAAACAATGTTATTGAGATTTAAATGTCTCTCTGCGTGCAAGGTTATTTTTTGAGAAATTGAACGGGCTCGCAAAAGCTTGCGTACTAAATCCTTTGATGGTAGTTGTATAGGCGTGCGCGTGTTTTCTTTGGTGACTTTTTGTGTGTTGCGGCCTCCACTGACCTATGTTTGAACATGAATCGACTCATGGTATCCCGTTAACTGATGCTTGCCTTCAGTTTTTGTGAATTTGTGTTTGTAATGATATGGAACGTTGTAAGTTTTTCGTGATTTTATTGGATTATGTTTTTTGCCAGCTAGTTCTTTAAAGTAGGCGATTCAGTAGATTTAGGCTGTAGTGAATATTTTAACGTTAACCTCGTCTTTGACTTATCTTAAGTCTTTACAGCTCGATGCAATGATTGCTATTCCACCTAAGCCTATTTATTATGCTTAAATACAACTGAGTATGTGCGATTTTAATTAAATTAACTCTTCAAACTTTTTACAAAATTTGTGGGTTGTCATTTTTTACTTCAGATTTAAGTGAACGAGGGGATTTTGTACTTTAATGTCCGCTGATGGTTTTCACGAATATCTAAGACGGATAGCTGAAAAGACCATTGATTTTGTGTTGGACTTATCTACCATAGGTGGCGAAACCGGGGGGGGGGGGGGCAGGCTACCCCACCTTTTTGGAAGGAAAGTCCTAATTTACGCTTACATTCCTTCAATAAAACCACTGAATGAATGCACTTGCAACTTAACGATGCCGAAAGTAGGAGGGCCCTAGGTCATTCTCTGCTTTGACTATATTTTCTGCTCCATTATGTTTGTCAGTTATCACCTTTATCCCTACCGAAGCTGAGCCCCGCACAAACCGTTTTGCACAGCCCGCTACGACAACAATCGGTCTCTGATGCTACAAATGTCAATTGGTAACAAATATACAATGGAACTAAGATCAGCTGCAAGGCAAAGTAAAGTCACAGACAAGGGCGTAGCCAGAAAAAAATTGAGGGGGGGCCAAATTTTGTAACTTTTAAATCTGACATCATTTACTTATAGCAGCAATGCAGCCTATTTCCCTCATATCGATGAAAACATAAATTTTGTGGAATTTCTGTCTTAAGTCGTAAACTGATCGCCAAATTATGCTGAAATTTTAATTTTTTCTCTCAAACAACCAGTTGGTGATAAATTTTTACTGGGCAATCGTCACACACTACGCTGTTGACCCAGACACCCGTGGCGTAGCGAGAAATTTAAAAAAGGAGGGTAGGCTACATAATTTCCAATTTTTTTTTTCAAGCGTATCTTTTTTTTCGGCAGAACTAGGCTAATTTTAAGCTGACTGAGAAACAAGAAAATCTCCAGGGTTTGAGGGCATGCTCTCCCGAAAAAATTTGAAAATTCACATGCTGTAATGGCTATTTTATTGTTTTTTGAATAACTTTCACGCAAATTTTGTTTAAATTTTTGACCCTAAGTCTGAGTGCTTCGCCAAATATGATGCAATTTGTTCGCACATTTTCGATTATGCGTGCTTAAGGCGTAATAAGGCTTGCAGGAAGTTACAGCTATCGAAGAGGT
Source organism: Trididemnum miniatum (assembly GCA_964006365.1). Taxonomy (NCBI): domain Eukaryota; kingdom Metazoa; phylum Chordata; class Ascidiacea; order Aplousobranchia; family Didemnidae; genus Trididemnum; species Trididemnum miniatum. Next base: position 11,859,245 of record OZ023240.1, on the reverse strand, counting down.
TCGAAATTATGGAAAAATTGTATACATCAAAAACATTTTTGAAAATGTCTGGTGGAAGGATTCATAGCCTACCCCTCATCCTACCCCCTGGACATAAGCTACAGAAACCACTAAAAGAGTCTGACATATTTCAGTGACTTGGCACCATTAGTTTTGTTCTTTTTTGCTAAAAGGCAGATTTAAAGGGGAGGCATGACGCTATGCTACCCTAAATACGCTCCTGCCAGACACACTAATCTATCATCATTTGTAAACGCGTAGGCCTACAATATTTTACTTGTTGAAAATTAGAAAGCGATGAGATACCGTGCGTATAATATAGATAAGGTTTATAAGTTAGTAAGGGGTCACCACATAAGATAAAGTCGAAATCTAAGTTCATTAAGTTTTGATTCAAGATCAATGCTGATATCAATTGACGTAACTACGCTCGTAAGTCCATTCGTCGGCGCTTTTCGCCAGCCATGGTCGCTAATATTCGATTGGCCTTTTCTCATCTACCATTTCTTGTTGGCAATGAAGCACGCTTAATTCTGACAGATGATCGGAGGTCATAGCCGAACATAATCAAGTTTTCACTCGTCTTACACACGAAAATGACCGTTCAGCCTCAACGGTTGTTGCGGGCAGCGTCCTGATAGTGCGATTTCACTGATCTGATACAGTTTTATGGAGAAAGAACTTTAATCGTGACGCGTCGCGCAGTTACGGAATTTTGAGGATAATACTCTCATTGGTAGGTTAAACTTCTTAATCAAAGAAGCGATGTTTTCGCAACAGTGAGTCGTACTACTTCAACTGTGCGCTCAACGGGACGTTTATTCCTTCCAATTACCATAACGTGTTGTCTACAGTACATCATGCGCCTGCGACGTAGCAAAAAAACTTCGGCGTTGGCGATGTTCATAAAATTTAGAAGTATGAGAATGTGTGAAGCCACGCCAGACTCCCCTTCCCCACCAACATAAACTGCTCGAAGTCAATAACGATTACATACACCAAAGGCGCAAAAAGTTTCAAGCTTTTGTTTTGTTAACAATAGGTTCTAATTTGATTTAAATTTCAAGGGGGGGGGGGGCATGGCCCCTTTGCCCCCCCCCCCCTGGCTACGCCTATGATCCCAGACAGTCTGTGACGAAACAATCGAAGAAGCAAAAATCCGCATTTTTTCAACTTTACTATCATTTCCATTTATATGTTGTATCTGACCTTTGCTTGCTTATGATACCAATTTGGAAATAAACAGAGAAAGATTACATCGTTTTTTCGAAAACGGTCGTTAGAAGATCAGCCAAGTTCAGAAACTCCACCTTAGTAGCCGACAATAAACCAACGGAAAGATAGTGACGCAACCAACGAAGAGATAGACAACGGGGTGTTAGTCGTGCTAGTGATCAGGAGCGGATCCAGAAAGTTTTGGTGGGGGGAGGTGTAGTTTTGAATGACTGTAGGTTGAATGTTTGCTAAATACAACGACGTTTAGACCCGGAAACGGGCGTAAATAAGCCCTTTGAAAATGCTTTATTTTTTTTTTTTTAGTTGCATATTTATCCTCCTATCACGAGAAAGCGATCAATGTGCTGTACGAGCTCGCTTAGGAGTTGCCGGCCATCTGTCTACCCCACCAAGATGGGGGAATCCAGCTAAGTGCTTTTCCCATGGGCACAACAAGTAAACTTGCCGGCTTGTTCTCCACACTGTCCCTTTAATGATGAGCGTCAAGCAGGGAAGCTTTGAATACCAATTTTAAAGTCATTGGTTTGACACGACTCGGTATCAAACCCAAGTCTACAGCTCAAGAGACAGACGCTCTATACCACTCGGCCATCTGAGCTGTTTCATGTCAGGGGCGTATTCAAAAAAATTTTCAGGGATGGGGCTTCAATTTTCGTCACTTTTTCCAGCGTAGTTTTTCCCGGCAGACTTAATTTTAAGCAACTTAAGTAACAAAAACGACTTCAGGGGGTACGAGCATGCAGCTCCCCCAGAAATTTTTTGAAAATGTACATACTGTGATGGCTATGTTAGTGCTTTTTTGAACAATTTTTAGGCAAACTTTGTTTTTATTATTGGCTTTTAATTTTGAGTGCTTCACCAACTATGATGCATTTTGTTCGCACAGTTTCAATTATGCGTGCATAAGGCGACTCAAGCATATTGTTATGAGGAGGTTCGAAATTATGAAAAAATTTTATTCATCCAAAGCATTGTTGGAAATGGCTGGAGGGGGTATGCATTCCCCCATGGATCCGCTCCTGCTAGTGATTCAATTTCAAAAGCTTCAATAGTATAGAAGCGGTGCTTCCAAAATCATGCGTAAGTTGCAAATGCAGCTAAACCTTGAGTGGAAGACTTGAAGATTTCGCTTAAAAATAATCCAGTAGCCTAATTGTAGGTCTACTGTCGTTAATCTGCAGGGGTGATGATTAATAACAAATTACATTTGGAATAATTTTGATGTGCTCACTGTGTCAACACGAAATGCATTGTTTTTTCTAAGCGTAAGTGACACATTTGCAAAAGCTGATGGGGATGCAAATTGCGAACTAAAACTTAAAAAATCGCGATAAGTTTTGTCTATAAAATATGCACTGTAGGCGAAGAAAAACCAGTCCCTGCATTTGGGCCCCCCCTTTTTAAAAATGGTTTCGCCAGCGCTGTATATCTACCCATGGTTTTGTTACCAATCGATTAAAAACTAAACTTTGTTTTGAATTGTACAACTTTTTCCTGAAACGTTTTGCTGAACAGAGTGAACGTTTTACTGTACAATGATAAATCTAGCAATAAAAATTCAAATTACACACTTAGCGTCTTCAACTTCCCTTGCCAGTACTTTGCTAGACCCGCTTATCTTTCGGGGCATCGCGTATGCAGCAGCTTAAACCGAAGCCTTCAAGCATATCGATTCTTCTCGAGGAAAGGTAAGCTCTGGTGAAATGCCACTTATGCGAGACGAAGCAAGATCCTCATCAACGGCTTCCATGCGTTTGACCAATGAGTGCAGAAAGCAGTGGCGTAACCACGGGGAGGGGGGAGTTGGGGGTCAACCCCCCTCCCCCCCATTGACGATTGCAAAAAAAACACTCTTTTTCGAACCATCCGCTGTTTTTCATACAGAGATTTCCAAAATTGCTGTCATGTTTTTCTGTGCTATCCAACTTGCTTAACAATCTCGAGAAACTTTCACGGTGATGCAATAATTCCGGTAGTCAAACTTTTCTGGTGGGCTGCGCTTGAACCAACGACTAACTCAAAATGAAAGCCTGGCCCTGGACAGAGTCAATGGGTATTGTTAAAGCTGGAGTCGTGTTGTGATGTCATAAAGCCTTTGTTCTCAAGGGCTATCATGGCTGGACGACACAACGTTCCAGCGCAGGAGGTATTCTTGGAAGAGAATGGATGCAACGCAGGCAGAATGTTCCGCTCGCGATGTCATGGTTTTGAGTAAACCAAACTATCCAGTTGGGATTAACCAAAGACATCGCTATCGGCGCTGGAGGTTTTGGGTTCAATTTCTTGGCCGGTACCGGCCGTTAGCTTAGTGGTTAACTGCCAAGACTATCGGTGCGGAAGGTCTGGGGCTTGATTCCCGGGCTGGTCAAATCGGCACAGTATTGCCAACGGCTCGCCACCGCTGCTACGTTTCTGTGTTTCCCAGGCGCTAAGTCGCAGAGATGGACCCCAGTGGCGTATGCAAGGGAGGGGGCCGGGAGTCAAACCTCCCACGTTGACGATTGCAGAAAAAATGAAACCTTTTTTAATTTTGAAACGAACCGACTTTTCTTCGTGCGGAGCTGGCCGAAACTGCTACCATGTTTTTTCTATTCTGTCCAACTTTCCAATTTAACCTCAAGAAACTTTCATTACGATGCGTCGGATGTGATATGCAGCAACACCGGTAGTCCAGCTCTTCTGATATGTTTTGTTTGGACTGCATTTTTGTCATTGATGCTGCTGTGAAGCAGTTGGTAAGTAAGAGTTTCCTTAAACATGATGTCTCTGCGGTAGCTATGGTTGCACACAAATTTTTTTTTTAAATAAATCAAATCTTCACTGCACTCGTTTCATCACACTCTCCGTAGTACCGAAGCGTGGTAGCGATGTCCGATCTCGCGTCTTAGCGCTTTGGCAACACAGGTCCGAAGAAACGTCACAGCGGTGGCGAGCCGTTGGCTACACTATGTCCGATATTACCGGCCTGGAAATCGAGCCCCTAATCTTCCGCATGGATAGCGACATCTTTAAAACTACGCTTTAACAGCCCGGTTTGATGAAAAATTATTATAAACTTTAAAAACCTAAATTGACACTGCCAGTGACGTCACATCGTGATGACGTAGAAGTTTTACGTCATCACGATGTGACGTCACTAAAGCCCCTTCTATTGAAAAATCCTGCGCACGCCACTGGTAGAAAGCAGCAGTTTTTTATCTGTAGGCCTACTATTAATTTGTGTCAATTTGCAGGCTGCAGCAGTGTTAATTTGTGTTGATTCGACGACATGATGAAACTAGTTTTTTCATGAATATTGCTAATCGATACTGATTAGATTTTGGCAAAAGTTTCATTGTATGCATTTAAAGATTAACTTTCATTTCAGATGCTAGCTGCTGTAGAATTTGAGATTGTGGGTAGCCGGTAGTGATGACAGTACCATTTGTAAAGTGAAAACTCCATTATCGCTTTTACTTGAGAAACCACCATTGAGTAGACCTCTGGCAACTTGTATAGGCCTGAGTGTGAATAAGTACCAAGGGCTTACCCAGGTAGGACCGCTGGGTCCGCGCCCCCTCCCCCTCACAGACAAATGCACTAAGGAAAGGTGATATTCGTATGAAGGACAATCTGCGGGCGTGATGACTCTTTTTTTGCTCATCATCATATCCGGCCCTGCTGGCTTGGCTTTAAAATTCGCCCCCCCCCCTTTTTCAAATTTCTGGGAACGCCCCTGAGTAAGTAGCCTAATTGGCTTCTATTGGTTCAGAGTTGTAGAGTTTTAACTTTGCAGATGGCAGCTCATCCTGGTAGCCTAGATAGTGAGGGGAGTGAAAATTACTCTTTGGCAGAGTGGTTGGTGCGTAGGGATTCGGAACTGGTTTCACTCGACGCCCAGCTAGGTCATCTTCCATGATGCATACAGTTCACTCATAGGCCTATAAAAACCCAAGCTGCGATTGTGTGACTCAAACAAAACACTTCAATGTAGCTGCATAACCGTTGATGATGCGCCACCATTCAATTTTTCTGCAGTCAGTAGTTGCCAGAACAATTATACTGAAAAATTATTGCTTTGTGGTTTGTGGACATCTCCAAAAATCTTTCTGTTAAAGGAAAAATTTGAAGTCAAAAAAAAACGCCCGATACAGATAAAGCATGCAAAAGAAAAGTTGTAGAGCCTTATGGATTTGAAATGTTTAACTTTAAGCAATGGAGTAGCAGATGAACGTAAAGGTGCAGTGCCGGCGGTACAGCAGTCGACTTAGGGGGGCCAAGCGGTTATCAGGGGTGGCCAAAAGTTTAAAATTAAGCACAAAAGCCGCTGTCTTCAAAAGAGTAAGCTTGTTGATTGGGGATGCCAAGCATGTCGATTGGGGGATGGGGGACCAGGCCCCCCTTGGCGCCGGCCCTGTAAAGGTGTGTTTACGCAAAATGCAATGCGATTTTTCGTTCATAAAGCGACATTGGGTACGAAATAATTCGTAGTTATGACGTAAAACTGCGTCATTTTGCACGGCATTCTAAAAACAATGTAAGGTGCTTTGCAAAATAACCGAGAAAAAGCAAAACTGTAGGGGTGCGAGTTGTGTACAACCACAGACGTCTTAAATAACTTTTGCAAACTTTTCAACTCATGCCCTCTGTCTGCGTAAGTTTAACTGCCAGGTTTTTAGTTTCCATATTCAGAGTTTACTACAAACTTACAGGTTTCAAGACTTTGTAATATTATTACTGCACACTTTGTAGAAAGCAACACTATACCACTACAGAATCTGAAAAATAAGTACCAGTCCAGTAGTAGTATTTACAGCCTAAATCTCAATAAGTACAGTATTTTTGGTATTGTTAATACTATTAATACTATGTTCTTCTGATATATCAGCTATTTCGATTATTGTGTGGTTTATCTATCTCTATAGCTTTGGTCAGTGGCGTTGGAAGTACTTTTAAGTAGGAGGGTTAGAAATATGTGTTACCATACCTACGTCTGACGGCTTCGCCCCCCAGACTCCCCCCCCCCTTATTATCGCAACAAACATCACGCGTATACACTTCAGTAAAAGTCACTTGGAGATGGCTTGATGGACTGAAGTTTTCCTCTAGCACAAGAATGGGCAAACTGAGGCACGCGTGCCGAACTTGGCACGCGAGCGAGGCCACGGAAACGGGTCAACCGAAAAGCAGCAACAGAAGTCTCACTGACCGACATGCGGCCCTTTAATTTTTTTATAGATTCAGATTCAGATTTTATTTATTCGCTGCCGTCACTCGCAATGACTACATCAAGCAATAACAAAGCAATGAACAGAAACAAACATACAAGTTGACATAATCACAAAAGCGAAACAAAAAAATAATATTATACTGTGGACCGCAGAATGACAGCAACAAGGTGGCCGCGAAGGGACCAAGGGGTCATCGAGTCAGCAGCCACCTTGCAGTTGCCAATAGAAATTCTTACATCACGTACAGAGAACAAACGCAAAGCAACAAAGTAAATAAAACAAAGTAAAAAAAAGATAATAATATAGAGGAAAAATGGGAATGCAAGACAACGGCTAGTATCCCGCTAACTGAAGGACGACTCTGAGCCTCTAGCCAATAATAAATTAAGTAAAACGCAATTTAAAATTTTAATAAATGATTTTTATACTCCTTTTGAAACTTGCTAGACGAGTATTTACGCATATCAGGTGGGATTACGTTCCAAATCTTGGCACCGATAAATTTGATCGAGCGTTGAGTTTTTTTTGTTTTAAAAAAAGGAATTTTTAATTGTTCATTACTAGAGAACCTCGTAGAAAAAGAGTGGGTAACATTTGCTGGAGTAAAATAATTATCAAATACTGGCGGTAAGCTTTTCTTCCTGTGATTGTAAACAAATTTAGAAATGACATATTTAGCCAATTATTCTAATGGCAGTATTCCAAGCTTTGAATAAAGAGGAGAAACACTTTCGCACCATGCTTTTCCAGTGATACCAGCTACAGTTCTAATTGCCTTGTTTTGAATACGATTTAATTTTAAAAGATAGGTAGGGTATGTTGTACCCCATACAGTTAAACCGTAAGTCAAATGAGTATGGACAAGGGAATAATACAACTTTAATAACGCAGTCTGAGGTAAAAAAAATTTCAGTTTGCTTAAAATACCAACTGATCTAGCTAGTTTTGCTTCAACATACTTTGCATGCTCATGGAAATTTAATTTATTGTCTAAGATCACTCCCAAGTATTTAGCCTTGTTTACTATTTTAATTTGGCCTGCAGGACAGCGTAGGTTGAGATTGACCGATGGGGATCTAAGTTTTGGAGATATTATTAACGCTTGCGATTTATTTGCATTGAGGGTAAGTTTGTTTGCTATCATCCAATTGCTAACCCCATTAAGTTCATGGTTGATTCGTTGTTCTAATAGTTCAGTCGTTGGGGCGTTAACTACCAAACACGTGTCATCTGCGAATAAGCGAGGCGTACTGTCAATAGAATTGGATAAATCATTAATATATAATAAAAAAAGTAGTGGTCCAAGCGTTGAGCCTTGAGGTACTCCTACTTCTATATTACTTAATGAAGAGTTAGCGTTATTAATACAAACAAATTGACTTCTGTTGCTCAAATAAGATTGAAAAAAGTTTTTCGCAATTCCTCGAATTCCATAATGATCTAATTTATTAAGCAGAATAGTATGATTTACTGTATCGAAAGCTTTAGCTAAATCAAGTAAAACTAACCCAGTATATAATTTATTTTCGATACTATCAAAAGTAGAGGTAGTAATGTCTAAAATGGCGTGTAAGGTAGAAAATTTAGATCTGAAACCATACTGACTTGGGGACAATACTGTATTCAAATTAAAAAAATTGATTGTTCTGGTATACACGACTTTTTCCAAAATTTTAGAAAACGTAGATAGTAAAGAAATAGGTCGATAATTTGTTAACTCAGATTTGTCACCAGATTTGTAAATAGGTACAACTTTAGCTATTTTAAGACAGCTAGGAAATAATCCATAGTCAAAACAAGCGTTGAAAAGTAACGCTAGTACAGGCGCCAAGACTTCGGCTGCAAAGATTATAAATTTCGCATTAATACCATCCGAGCCACAACTCTTATTAAGATTCATTTGGTTGATAATACGCAAAATTTCGGTTGCACAAGTAGGACGTAAAAACATAGAGGAAGAAACACGATTTTTCATATAGTTTTTGAAAGAAATGGAGTTATTGCAGTTAATATTATTGGCTAAAGTCCTACCAACACCACAGAAATATTTATTAAAGTTTTCAGCAATTTCAACTGGGTTATTTATCATAGAACCATTGACATTAATCATGTCAGGCGAGTTTGCTAGCGGTTTGTTGGGTAAAAGAGTTTTCATTATTCCCCAAAACTTGCGCATATCCTGACTGGAGTTAACAATCTCGGTTTGCAAATAGAGTTTCTTTGCAAATGTTTTAATTTTAGTTAATTTATTGGAGTAGATTTTGTACAATATTTTTTGAGCATCGGAGCCATTTTTATAACAATTGATGTAGAGTTTCTGTTTGCGTCGTATAGATATAAGTATTCCTTTAGTGATCCATGGTTTATTTATTAGTTTGCTTTTTCTACGAGACGCTTTTTTTAGAGGCGCATGTTGATTAATGCACGAGCTTACAATATTAACAAAGTTGGAGAATTTCAGATCAACATCTTGCGCGCTTTCAAAAACATCAATGTAAAAGTATAATTCCAGATTGTTACATAGATCAGTAGCAAAGAGATCTTTATCAAAGCGTTTCATATCTCTGTAATAGAAGGCCAGTTTTTTGCGTGGGCTACTTTTTGAATTGCTTGAATTACTTGCGACAAAACAAGCCACAGGAAAATGATCACTAAGGTCACTTAGAAATACGCATGGATATATTAAATTAGAGCAATCATTAGTAATAATATGATCAATAATTGAGCTACAGTAATTATAGCTACACTAATTATAGGACATCTGAGGACGTGAAGGCGTTTTTTTTTCTTTTTGCTCTATACCGACACTTGTTGGGGAAAACAGAACATCTAAGGACGTGAAGATTTTTTTTTATCTTTGCTCTTCACCGATATTTTCGCGGGTAAGCACAAATAACTGTTGTTTGGCACGCGGAAAAATTTGGCGATTAACTTTAGCCGATTTTGGCAATCAGACCGGAAAAGGTTGTCCAGCCCTGCTCTAGCATAAACACAGTTTCCCAGATCAACGTTTGTAAACGTGATAAAAAAAATACCAAAAAGCATCTGATTTACAACGCAACAGATTTCTGATTTCCAATGAGTAAAAGCTTGCTACCACAGTCTTTGAAAAAATAATGCTCTATCCATCTGATTTACAACCAGTTTTCGTCAAAATTGAACTAATATAACGTTTGCACTTCGCTTGTTTATTTAGCCCAAGACTTCCCTGTATTTGAAAGGGCACATGGGTAAGCTTTTGTTGAGGTTTCTCTAATTATGGAAGAGCAGGCATAGTGATATGGAATAATAGGCATAGCTTGGAATAGTAGGTATAGTGTGGAATAGTTAGCAGGCTTAGTATAGAATGGTAGGCTTACTATTATTCGATTATATGTCTACTAATTCGTAATTAGAAAAACCGCTTTTCTTGAGCCAAGGGATATGTTGCAATGCATTGCTCAAACAACGAACATCTCAACATAATGTTACGCATACCACGCTTACAGCGGTTTGCAGTTAAAAATGTTTTCAGAAGGAGCCCCCCTTTTGGATTCCTCCTTGGCCGTTCCGGAGTCGCCACTGGAATCAGGCTTTTCTTTCCTCCTTTTTTTTATAGATACTTTCATCTTGGATACTTTTATCAAACAATGGGCTATACTCCATGGGAAGAATTTATGCTGTTAATGGTTGTGAAGTTTAGTTGAAATTTACATTTTACTGCAAATCAAAGGAAGTAGGACAACTTTGCTACAGAAAAATCATGTTCTAAATCTTAATCACAAATTTATCTTTGTTTAGTTAACCACAGTTTGGTATTATAGGCCTATTTTAATTCAACAAAAGTCAATGACATACGACTTAGTTTTTTTTAATGATTTAATTTTTGGGGGGTGAGCAGGGGCGTGCCCAGGAATTTGAAAGGGGAGGGAAAGCGCAGTTTGAACCCGTCCGTTTTCTGCCCAAAGTCAAGTGAAGAGTAAAAAAAAAGGTCAACACGTCGGCACATGTTCAATTTTCTGGCCCAAAGTCAAGTGAAGAGCAAAAAAAAGAAAAAAGGGTTATCACGCCCTCAGATTGTCCTTTATACGTGAGATCACCTTTACACCACGAAAGTTTTGTGCATTTGTCTGGGGAAGGGGAGGGAGGGCACGAACCCAGGGGATACATCCCTGCATGAGTAAAGGAAGCAACAATAGTTTTGCAAGAAACAAATCCGATATTTTTGTTTTCAACCTTAAATGTCAATATAGTCAACACTATAATGGTCTTGGAAACTGCTGAAAGTCGTCAACCTGCATGATTAGACTATCAAAGTATGAACATGGAAAAGCAAACGAAGTGGTATTCAAAATTTATTCTTTATTAATTTCGCTTCCCTTTGTTTGGTTATAAAAGCAACAAGCGCGAAAGACAAAAATTTCTGGCAGAAGACAAACAGAAGAGAAGTAATATTAGATTTTCAAAGAAACTGCGAATCGCTGAATCAAAAAAATCGCTTCTGGTCTCATCTTAAACCATTAAAACAAACTTCTTTTGTAACATTTTTTTATCAAACGGCAACACTGCTGAAGTTTGGACCAAGATCTTACATGATCGAAATGAAAAACAGAAGTTTTTACGAGATAAATATATAATGACAACAAGGTACTTGTACGTAAGTCGTAGATCGGTATTCTTGACAAGAGCAAGCTGAAAGTTTACTGAACAAATAGCGCTTAGAATAAGTAAAAGCGGAAAAATAACGCAAAAATGTCTAGCCTAAAGATATTTTTTGCTTTCATTGCAAGCAGTATTTTTGCATTTTTAATGTTTACGAGTTATATTCGAGAGGTAAGACTATAATTATATTAGGCTACAGTAAACTACGATTTTTGTAATTCCACGACTAACAGCAAAAAAGACTAAAGCGCTGCTCAGGACGACAGCTGTCATCATCAGCAGCTGTGTTGCCGAGGCGCTATGCAGCGGAGATGGGCCCCGCAGGAACGTATTTAGAAAACAATTGTACAATCCCCCCTTGACTTTGCCTTGTAGGAAAAAAGATCTAATGTTGCTAAATGACTGAATTACATAAAAATTGTTTGCTACTATGCCCCTCTCCCTTTAAAATTTGTCGCTACGCCTATAGCGAAAGCTAGCCTTACTTTATTGGTTTCGGTGTACGCAGAAAGAGAGCATGTACTGGATTTTCCAGCTTATGACACAGTTTTTCTATGAGCATCTTAGCCTGGAATGATCTAAGTTTTTTCCTCAACCACCAATTTATTCAGGTTCAATTCAAACTTGCTGCACAAGCAAAATATTTTAAAAGTTTGATTAAGTTTAGAGGCGTTCTTAAAAAAAAACAGCTTAGATGGCCGAGTGGTTAGAGCGTCTGCCTCTTGAGCTGCAGACTCGGGTTTGATTCCGAGTCGGGTCAAACCAATGACTTTCAAATTGGTATTCACAGGTTCCCTGCTTGACGCTTAGCATTAAAGGGACAGTGTGAAAAACAACCCGGCAAGTTTACTTGTTGAGCCGTAGGGAAAGGCACTTAGCAGGATTCCCCCATCTTGGTGGGGTAGACAAGTGACCAGCAACTCCTAAGCGAGCTCGTATAGCGCATTGATCGCATTCTCGTGATAGGAGGATAAATATGCAGCTAAAAAAAGGGGAGGAGGTACTGTCTCAGTGGGATTGCGCCACAGGTTGGCCTCTCTTGATCTAAGCGATAACTGCTTTCAACATATGTTGAAGATCTGAGAGGAGTGCACGCCCGGAAACTAAACTCTACAAGGATTGAAAATCACAACGTTTTCCTTTTGATTCTGTAGGAACGACTTCCGTTTCCAAAAGCATCAAACAAGCAGGTGGAAGTAAACCCACTTACATATGATAATGCCACTAAACTTACAGGCAAGTATAACCCAATTGCTTAATTGTTGCTGTACTTCACAAAGATGATTTGATTCTTGTGTAATGAAGTCAAGTGTTATTGGCCCACAAACATTTACTTACCATTCAAGAGACTGTGTAGGTACAACAGCATGATAATACAATCGGTAAATGAAGTAGTTGGCATTTTTACATCTAGAAATACTTGGCGTACGTTTCGGCTCGTCATGCTGGTTAGATTGATAGCGAAGATAATGGCACCAGCTAAGTCAGCCGAAACGTCTGCCCAAGTATTTTTAACTGTTTTTGCTGTATTTTTTTTTTTCTTAATAGGTAATGCCTTGCTTATACTGCTGATGATGACAACTGAACCAATGTTGTCGAAACGTCCAGTTTTAAGATTTTACTGTGGTTTGTTTTTCCTGTTTGCTGTATTGTCTGTGATAAAATATTACATAATTTTTGAATAAAGTAATCGAACCCAACAAATAATGTGTTACCACGGTCTTCCTACGTCGTGAGCTTTACTGGCTGAACATTAATGCACCGCAAATATGAAGAAACAGTAAATTGTCAACTTTAGACCGAAAGCACCGGCTCGACTTTTTAAGGCTCACAAGTAATTGCGCAAGCCCTTGCATTTCATCAGTGCATTTGAAAACATGAAAATGAAAAACAATATTCACTGTTTGAAGTTTTTCAATCTGTTTTTTTTTGGGGGTTTGTTTTTTAGAAACTGTGAACATAAGCGCTGTGAAAACCATACAACTGCAGCTAAGTTTTCTGGGCGGTAGGCTATGCACAGATCAAGGCGGGCCCAGATCTTTTTAGTGGGAGGGGTTAAGAAGAGAAAAATGGTTATTTAGCAATATTGTGCGCCTGTGGAAAATTTCAAGCACCGATGTAGAGTGTTAACCAATATAACCAAAAATTTTTGAGAAAAGGGGACTTGAAACCGCTTACCTCTCGCCTGGACCCTTCAATGCTGACAATGGCACATTGATTTTTCCAAAAAATCACGCCGTACACGCTCTTACTGGTTGTACATAATGATAATCAAACTTAATACTTGCACCTTAATACAATTTATAACAGTGAAATAAATTGTATTAAGGTGCAAGTTTCTTCAAAGAGAGGCTGCAAAAAGACCATTGTCCAAATTAACAATACATATCTGGCGAGATCGCTTGGTCTGCAGCCCCTCTCTAATCATCAGCGCAGCCACTGAAAACAAATAATAATAATAAAATAGCAGAGGCGCGAACACAAAATAGTTAAACAGATGGTACAGTGCTTCGTAGGCTCACAGCTAGTACAGCGTGCTCACGTATTTGCTCAAAACTTTCATTCCAAACGCATTCAACTTTCTTTATGCCAGTCAAGCAAGTCTTCGTGATAAGGTTTAAGAAGTTGAAACAGAGTTTATTGTCTGCAGTCTAATGTATGCAGTCAAGGGCGTAACTTTTATGTTGTCGCTAAAAAGCAACCCACTACTGCAGCTTGATGTTTGAAACGAAAAGAAGGTTTGATTATGGTTGTTGTTTAATGTACACCCTGTATCTGCGTAACGTGATTCACTTTTTTCGCATTAGATCCTTCACCACCCCCAAGAAAATGTTTGATTCTTATTTGGAGGCATGAAAAATTGAAGCTAGAAATTCCTTTTCATCCGCTGTGTGGCGGAGGATGTGAACTAACCTGGGATCGAAGACGATTTTCTGAAGCTGCAGCGATAGTTTTTGAAATGAAATGGTTGTTCCAAATTGAAGATTTACCAAATCCCAAGATCAGGTATGTCGGTGTTTGAAAAATTCTAAATCTGACATTTTGTATCAAAAGGCCAAAAGCAGTCAATTGTGAGGCCAATAGCCTGTCATCGTAAGCAAAGATCAGCCGTTACTGGATGTAGTAGGCAGTGTTTTTTTTTTGTTTTGTTGATTCTTGCCGATTAATCACTTGCATTCTTTCTTTTTTACCGTACTTGCACGGTTCACTGAAACGTGCGTGTCAGTATAGGAAGTCGTCGGGTTACGACGACCCCGGTTTACCGGTTTACGCTGTTTCGAGGTTACAAACGCGCTCCATAAACACGGTTAAAGGGGAACTGAAGAGCAAAACTGTTTTTTCAGAAATGGCGTTAAAAATTACACTGAGTTCTATACTGACTGAAGAAATTTTCAATCATTTTCATTTAATCAGAAATTAAACGTTAAACTTGTGATGATGACGTCATGGAGGTATGTACGTTCCGCACCACTGCACGTACGCAACTACGCAAACCTTACCGCTGTCTGTAATCCACGCGTTTTTCAATGACGTCACAGACCTCCATAACGCCATCATCACAAGTTTAACGTTTAATTTCTGGTTAATTAAAAGGAGGAAAAGCACAGCCAAAGTAAATCTCAAAACTGGACGGTACGACAACATACAGTAGGTTCAGCTGGGCACAATCATCAGCAGTGTAAGCAAGGCAGTATTTTTCTTTCAGTTTTGTGCTTCCTAGCTCACACTGCTGATGATGACGGCTGAATCTGTGTTGAAACGTAGGCCTATAGTTTTGAGATTTAGGCCTACTGTGGCTGTACTTTTGCTTTTTAGTCTTACACCGCTTTGAATAAATTGCTCATACATAGTTCAGCAGTTTTTACCAGAAATTGGCAGTATTTTATGCATAATGGACGCCCCTGCAGCAGTAAGCCCAAGCAGTCTTTCTGCTGGGATTATGATCAACAGTGCTGAACGGAAACTTGCTAAGTTGCTTGAATAAAGCTCTCGATTGTAATCACTTCGTACAATTAGAAGTACTTTATCTCGACTATACGCGATCTTATAGTACCGGTACCTAGAAATGTCGAATTGCGTTTTATCAAGACCCTTGCAAGGGATAGGCACGTGAAATAATCATCTGTAGTAGTATTTCTGCCTTCCGTGACATGTCTTGTTGCATTCATACCACATTTTCTAAACTGCGTAGCCCGCGATCTAGTTGTCTGATCCTTCCCGGTTTATGTAGATACGCACGAAACAACGTAATATGATTAAGCATCAGATGGCGTTCGGAACTTCAAACCATATTTAGCGGGCTTTCTAAACATATATTGAATGTTACTATGGGTATCTGCCTCTATAAATGGGTACAACTCCTTATCGACAGTCACGAGTTGTCGTTATCTTTGCTGGCAGGCCCATCATTTTCAGTCTGCTTTGCCTCAGTGTAATACAGGGCCGGCGGCGGAGCAGTCGACTTGGGGGGCACACGTTTATCAGGGGGGGGCAAAGTTTGAAATCAAGCACAAAAGTCGCTGTCTTCAAAAGAGTAAGCTTGTTGATTGGGGGGGCAAGCATGTCGGTTGGGGGGCCAGGCCCCCCCTTGGCGCCGGCTCTGGTGTAATATGACAATTCAACCAATTTTGCCGTTTTTTTTTGTTTCTGCAGAGAAAACAGAGAAAGTTCACTTATGGCAATCGTCCCTTTTGCCCTATTTGTATTATTTGAAACTGCTTATTGTGGGGCGTTTCACAATATCCAAATAAGGCAATTAGACGTTGTTGTGACTATGGCCATTCCTTTCGACGACTTAATATGAAAATCCAACAAGTTTCAAAGAAGCAGTCACAGTTTTTTCACAAGAAATACATAGGGGTCTGGGAGACCCTCGTCATGCAGTAATGTAATATGTTCGATTTTTTTTATTTTTAGAAGTTGCTTTGTTTCGAGATTTTGTAATCACAAAGTTCAGGCCAAAAAAATAAAAGTCAGGAAATTTGGGGTTGATCGATTGAAAACTGCAGGAACTACGCAAGACGAAACACCGTAAAGGGTCTCACAGACCCCTTTATGCACTCTAGGGTTAAAAACGATTGAAAATTTCTGCTGTCAGTATGGAACTCAGGGTAATTTTTAACGCCATTTCTGAAAAAACAGTTTTACTCTTCAGTTCCCCTTTAAAGTAATAACCGGTCAACAATCAAAAGGCCTATCGTACCCTAACCCGCAGTAAGACTACTATATTTACTTTAATCCATGTGGTAAGGAATTGTTTTCTCTTCTTCTAATAAAGCAGGGGTGTACGCATGGTACGCGTGTCAAATGTGGCTCGCCATAAGCTGGATGCTTGCGCGCGAACGGTTTGGTAAAAAGTCGTAATTCTTGGGCTTGTAGTAAAACGTAAGTAACTAAGGCCTATATCGAAATAAACTTAACTCACCTCCTTAAGTTGTTTTGGTAAGCTTCTTCATTGCATGAGGAGATTTTGAAGTTTAGAGTTCCTGGTGTGAGTTTTACAGAAGTTTGTTTGTATTACTAGCAAAAGTACAACTACAGTAGAACTCCGATTATCCGAACTAATTAAAACCAGGGGTGGTTCGGATAAGTTAATTGTTCGGATAATCGAACAACATGCAATACACATGAAATTAGATCATATATTAGATCATATTACCAACATTGTAGCGCACTGCTAGAGAAGAACCGCTTACACCATTTTCTAGCTGATTTATAATCTCAAGTTTTGTCTCAATAGTCAGTACATTTCTTTTTCTTTTCATTGAAGACATATTGCAGTGACTAAACTGGTTGCAAACTTCAAATAATTACAGCACGCCGTGCATGCGTCAAATGATTTTTGATTTTTGACGCAATTTTCTCTTAAAACGCAATTGACGTTCTAATGCTTATTGTCAGGTTTTAATTTCTTTTGTTAAAGTCGCGTTCGGATAATAGGCGTTTCGGATAATAGGCGTTCGGATCATCGGAGTTCTACTGTAATGATAATACCCTCGTAATATTGCAAGTGCACATGGAGTTGGCCAAGTGGTTGGTGTATAGGATTACGGAACTGGTTTCGCGGGTTCGACACTCAGCTAGGTGATCCTCCCTCGATGCATATAATTCACTTAAATAAAAACCCTAGCTGCAATTGTGTGGCTTAAAAAAAACAATTATTGCAAGTTGCGTGGCAAACGATAAAGCAATATGGTTTTAAAAACTTTGAATCTATCCACTGTTGAGTTTTGCTTCTCTGTAACAAAGCACTTTTTATTACTTGTTGCATTTTATCTTAGTACGCCACAATACTTCAAAGTAGGGATCAAAACACAGGGCACGCGTGCCCAATGTGGCATGCCATACGCTCTAACGTGGCACGCGAGCACTTTGATAATAAGTAATTCTTGTATTTACTATAAATCGTGATAACTCAGGTTTATAGAAACTCCAATGCCAATGAATTGTGTCAGTAAATACTTCGCTGCTATTTTGTGTCGTAATTTTGTAGTTTGGTGTTATTTGTATGCATTTATTGGTATACGTATACAATTCCAACGATCACTCGAAAGTGGCGTGCCACGCTACAAGATTATATTGCATACTCGGTGACGTATTCTCATTTGAGTTGTGCACCCCTGCTTTGCTGCTGCACGTACGTTTCAAGTTATTTATTTATGCTGTTCAGACTAACACTGAAATTCGTGTAAGACTGAAACTTAAGAACGGATCAACGTCTTAAGTGGAGGACCTCTTTTATAGTTGTAAGATGTTTTCGTGTAAAAACTTGAGCAAGCAAGTGGTCCACAAAATGTACCGGTATTCCGGTAATCATGACTCTGTAAATAAATAGCTGCCCATTATTTTCGACCGTTTAAAGATTCATAAAGTCAGTCTTTGACAAGAAGGTTACTTTGAACTATAGGCTACTCCATTATAAATATGAATGATACGATGTTTTGTTGTACAGAAAACCTCACCAAATTTACGTTTGGTTCGTCCGAGAAAGTGTTTGGGCTACATTATATTTTTACGGATTTAATTGGCAAAGGATGCAAATGTATAACAACTATTTCAACTGGACAATGAGCTATCGCGTCGATTCCGACGTTGATGGATTTATGATGCCGTTTACCGCAATTCCATTTGTAAATTATATGTTGAAAATGTAAGCAAATTCGTAGATAGCATGACGCTTTTCTAATATTTCCAAAAACAAGAGGTCTTCGCTGTTCGTGATGAGGCCCCTAATTTTCTCCGAGGCTCTAGGCTTCAGCCTGCCAAGTTTATTGGTAAATCCGGCCCTGGTCACAATGACCTTGCCAATTTGTACAAGCAATTTAAAACATTAAAAGCTAGTTTGGATTTTGTATTTCTTTTTTTTGTATTTTCATGCATACTTATCCTCCTACCACGAGAAAGCGATCAATGCGCTATACGAGCTCGCTTAGGAGTTGCCGGCCATCTGTCTACCACACCGAGATGGGGGAATCCAGCTAAGTGCTTTTCCCAACGGCACAACAAGTAAACTTGCCGGGTTGTTTTTCACACTGTCCCTTTAATGATAAGCGTCAAGCAGGAAAGCTGTGAATATCAATTTTAAAGTCATTGATTTGGCCCGACTCGGAATCAAACCCAAGTGTATAGCCCTGAGGCAGCCACTCGTACCACTCGGCAATCTAAGTGGTGGCTCAGAGCCTACTACACCAGTTTGCCCATTGCTTAATCCGGCCTTGATTATGAGAGATTGAGGTTTTAACAAAAACTTTTTTCTCACAATCTTAGTTCAAAACATTTAAAGTGCGATTGTGAGAAAAAAGTTGACTTGCTGGCAATGAATTCTTCGTTTGCATTGCAGTGATCACATCCGCTAATTAAAAGCAAAATTGTCTGGTTCTAGGCTAACCTAAAATTTTGAGTCTCGGACTTCTGATATTTCGAGACCAGGAGCGGATCCAGAAAGTTTTGGTGGGGGGGATGTAATTTTGAATTAGGTTGAATGTTAATGTAACGATATAGGCCTACCGTAACTGTTTTTTTGGTTTTGCTTTAAATGCTTTGTCTACAAAAAACGATGCGTTGTTTTTCCAAAGTTTTATTCGTGGGATTGTTTCGTAAGATTGCATTATGAAGTCATAATTGTCTACTAACGTAATTGTTTCTTGAATATTCTAAAATAATTAGAGCCGATGTAAGTCTATATATATGAAATACAACCGGACCGCGAAGCTAGTCGTAGAATTGGTTTTTACAGCGTTTATTTAGTAAGTCTTGAAGGCCTACCATTTATCCAGTTGTATTGAATATTCTGGACAGATTTCTCCGTTGCGTAATTTCACTGAGTCAAAATTTGTGCTTGTGACGTCATAGATGTGTTTAGTGCGGTTTGGTGTGAGTTTTTGCATGTCATATAATTTCTCTTCACGTCACAATCATGTCTACCCATGGTTTGGTGTGAGTTTTGCATGTCATGTGTTTTCTCTTCTTGTTTCTTTTTCAGAATGCCGTAGAACTTTCTCGAAACTGAATTTGGAGTATAAATAGGCGTGAATTTTTGAGCGTAATTATTCGAGTGTTGATTTAGTGTGCGTGGAGTAAGCAATTTTGTTCTATGCTGAAGGGTATAGCCCTTGTTGTATGGTGTTACTAAAGTGAGCAGTGGTGCTTTTGTGTATTGAAAAGTAGTACGGTGAGTACCGTGGCTAAGTGAGTTAAGTTGGGTCAATTACTATATTTCGTTTGGTGGAGAAGGTCTTGTTTTTTTGTGAGGTCAGATCTGAGAACGAATTAATTCCTACGGTTTGTCATACAATTCTTATCAATCATCCCGTCAGCGAAGTAATACCATTTCTTATTTCGCGACAGTTAACTAAATACAAAGACTTTAAGACGTTTAGGCTCGGAAACGGACGTAAATACAATAAGCCCTTTGAAAATGTTTAATTCATGTCAGGGGCGTATTCAGAATTTTTTTCAGGGAGAGGACACCACACTTCGTCACTTTTCAAGCGTAGTTTTTTCCGGCAGAGTTAATTTTCAGCAACTTAAATAACAAAAACGACTCTAGGGGATCCAGGGGAATACTCCACCGGAAAATTTTTGATAATTTGCCAGCTGTAATGGCCATTTCAGTGCTTTTTGAACAATTTTCTGGCAAAGTTTGTTCATATTTTTGGCTCCTAACTTTGAGTGCTTCACCAAATATGATGCATTTTGTTCGCACAGTTTCGATTACTCGTGCTTAAGCCCACTAAGGCATATTGTTATAAAGAGGTTGGAAATTATGGAAAAATTTTATTTATCCAGGGCATTGTTGAAAATGGCTGGTGGGGGAATGCATCCTCACATTACCCCTGGATACGCCACTGCTCGAGGTCATAATTTTACGAGACCGAGACTCGAATTCAAGATTTTTAGTTCAAGTTCGAAACCAAGACCGAGATGATCCTTTAAATAATGTGTCTCGAGCAGTGGTGTAAAAAGTATTTTGAAACTGTACTTAAGTAAAAGTATTGTTACTCACGGCAAAACTACTCGAAGTAAAGTAGAAAGTATTGCCTAAAAAAAGCACTTAGGTAAAAGTAAAAAGTAGTCATTTAAAAACTACTCAAGTAAAAGTATAGTGTTCTTAATCGTTAAAGTTTCAACTGCTCACTTGCTGATGATGACTTGCGTTGAAAGTGGCAAAATCGTAAACCAAAAGAAATTACTACCGCTCACATGGCAGAGTGGATAAAGCGTCTGCTTCTGAAACGGTAGACTCGGGCTTCGATTCAGAGTGGGGTTAAACCAATGACTTGAAAGTGTATTTATTTGCATTAGTGGCATATTTATCTTCCTATCACGAGAAAGCGATCAATGCGCTATAACGAACTCGCTTGGAAGTTGCCGGCCACCTGTCTACCACACCAAGATGGCGGAATCTCGCTAAGTGCTCTTCCCAACGGCACAACAAGTAAACTTGCCGGCTTGTTCTCCACACTGTCCCGTTAATGCTAATCGTCACACAGGAAAGCTGTGAATACCAATTTTAAAGTCATTGGTTTGACCCGACTCGAAATCAAATCCGTATCTACAGCTCCCGAGGCGGACACTCTTACCACTCGGGCATCGCAGGTGTAAAAGTAGGTATTTGTGGCTTTCCTGCATGACGCTTAGCATCAAAGGCGACAGCGTGAAGAACAAGCCGGCAAGTTCATTTGTTGTGCCGTTCAAAACCACGCTTAGCGAGATTTCCCCATCTCGGAGTGGCAGACAGGTGGCTTGAAACTCCTAAGCGAGCTCGTTATAGCGCCTTTATCGCAAAGAAGGATAAACTTATGAATAAATAAGCATCAAATCAGAAGCGGAAACCTGCTTAATTCTGGTATCACTTCAATTTTAGCTTTGCAATTTGCTTTTTTTCATAATTAAGGTTGAAAGAGAAATTCGATAGTCCGTAGTTTTGATGCTAGACCTGCAGGCTTATGAAATTGGAATGAATATATTTTTAAGAACATATTAAGGATTTTCTGTAACTTGCGGTCATGCGGTTACGGTCTTGCAGTATTTACAAGCATAGGCGCGGGAAGTGGGGTGCCAGGGGGGGCTCAAGCCCCCCCTGAACTTTTTTTAGCCCCCCCTGAACCATTTGAGCCCCCCCTGACATTTAAAACAATTATGCACTGAGTGCGACGTGATTAATGCTCGCAACGTACATACGTAATGAAGCAAATATTTTTTAAAGTGCTTTTAACCAACGAAGAATCACTATTCTTTTAAAAATCAGTCAGTTATTATTCACTTGGTCAACGTAAAATTTGGTAAAATTTTCAATGCTTGAAGTTCATTTTTAACCGTGTTTTATATCAGCGTTTGCAAACCTTTACAGCAGTCATGGACGATGGCCCAGTAAAAGTATAATGGCTGTCAATTCTTGTAGCTGCCAAACACTTTACGCCAAACTACTCTGAATGCTCGAATGAAAGTCGCTACTGATCATGGGAATTACGTAAATCGTAAACGAAAATGCGGTGAAGAGCAAAAAAACGGTCCTCAATCCTTCAGATGTTCCGAATTCCACCAAAATTTTTGTGAAAAGCTAAAAAAAAGGTCTTCACGGCCCGGACGCGTTACATGAACTGGAAATGTTGGTGGCCAACCTGATTTGTGTACATGCCAAATTGACCCGCGATCGACAGCCAAGCATCCAAAGATCGACCGGTACATCGCGATCGACTGGTTGGGCACCCCTAATTAAGCTTATATGAGCTGGTGCAAGTTCTCTTCTGGTTGAGTTTTTTAATGGTTTTGAATTTTTTCTACCAACCCAATGAAGCGGCTAAATCACTACTAAACTGGCACCGATGATCAGTAGGCTACTCGATTTGAGCGGGATGCCATCCCCCCTGAAAACAACACCATCCCCCCATAAAACATTTTAGCGTAAACCGTTCCCTTACAACTATAATAACCATCTCTTTTTAGGTCTGCATGAAAAGTTGTAGCCTACCACCCCCATAAGTGTTTTCACAACTCGAGCACTGCCGATGATTGTTACTAAAATTGAGCTAGTACGCCTACCTAAATACCTATATCTACACATCTCATTATGTTAAAAAATGGTTCAGTGCTTTATTTTGATTGTGTGTTTTTTGTTATTTTTAAACCTCAATGGGGCATTGTTTGTTGCATGTAACTCTGATCAGCAAAGCAAAAGTTAGATCGGGCAAATTTTGTTTGCCTACTTTTTGGTTTTGTGATTGAGGTATTTGCATTTTACAAATACATGAGTAGTAATTCGAGCATGGTTAGAAAAGCCTAATGGTAGTAAGCAATCTTGTTTTCCATGATGAAAGATTATCCTGAAAAAATTCCGGTCACTTGAGCGGCATGCAATTGATGTCTATCAAAATAGGTCTGCTGAGTGTCCTGCTCTTAAAAACGTGCGTTCGAAAAAAGGGGGGTCTGGGGGCGAAGCCCCCAGACGTTGACACGATCTTACTATTTTGAGCCCCCCCTGTCTAAAAAACGTTCCCGCGCCACTGTTTACAAGCAACAGTGACATTGGATGCGACGCAACTTTGCAAAGCAAGATTTTAGGTGCAACGAGGGATTTCAAGTGAGACTATTTACTCAAGGACAACTTTGCACTTTTCTAAAATAAAAACTACTCAAGTAGTGTTACTTCATACTAAAAGTACTTAAGTAAACGTAAAAGTAGCCCAAAAAAACATCTCAAAAAAGTACTCGTTACCGAAAAAAACTACTCAAGTAATCTACTTAAGTAAAAGTATTTCGTTACTTTACACCACTGGTCTCGAGACCCAATATTTGTCTCGATACCTCCATCACTACCACTGGCTTAGTACTATATGTATTACAAAACACTAGCGCAGCCAGGGTTTTGCAATGGGGGGGGAGGGGGGGTTGAAAATGACATAACATTTGACCATAAGTTGTATACAGGAGCGGATCCAGAAAGTTTTGGTGGGGTAGATATAATTTTGAATCAGTTTGAATGTTAACTAAATACAAAGACGTTTAGACCCAGAAACGGGCCTAAATAAGCTTTTTGAAAATGTTTTCATATCAGAGACGTATTCAGAATTTTTTTCAGGCAGGGGGCACCATACTTCGTCACTTTTCAAGCGTAGTTTTTTTCGACAGATTAAATTTTAAGCAACTTAAATAACAAAAACGACTCTAGGAGGGTGCGGAGGCATGCTCTACCGGAAAATTTTTGATAATTTGCGTACTGCAATGGCCATTTTAGTGCTTTTTGAACAATTTTTAGGGAAAGTGTGTCATATTTTTTGCCCCTAACTTTGAGTGCTTCACCAAATATGATGCATTTTGTTGGCACAGTTTCGAATATGCGAGGATAAGGCGACTAAGGCATATTGTTATGAAGAGGTTCGAAATTATGAAAAAATTTTATTCATACAAAACATTGTTGAAAATGGCTGGTGGGGAAATGCATACGCAGCATACCCTATATCCCCCCCGGATCCGCCCCTGGTTGTATAATAACAAAAGATGGCCTCAAATTTTTAGAGAGATGTTTAACAGAAATACCGAGGGCAGTTAAGGCACGATTGTTGTAAGGAAGTCAAAGAAATGCTTTTTGGTGAAACTGGTAAAACGATAATCAAATGTTAACGATTTAGTTCTTTTCTGGGCTACGTGGATCAGTTTTGCTTGAAATCGTTTAGCCTTTTTTTACGGAAGGTCTGAGGAGCCGAGGACAGTTGCATGTACAGAAGCGACACTGCCCTGCTAATAAAATTAAGTCATTGCTTCGTTAAGCATAACGGCAAAGAACTCAATTCAGGAAACAGCGTTACCTAATTCTTGTTGTTATGACAATTACAAAACCAGGTTATCAATAACGAAGCATTGAGCTCTTCGAAATAAATATCAGAAAAAGAAGTATGACGTCATTTGAGGCTCAATGAGCAGGGGTTGTAACCCCCAAACCTCTTTCCCCCCCGTAGCTACGCCACTGTTGCAAAATAATCGCTGTACAACAAACATAGTTACAACATACACTCGTGTGCGATAGTAATAATAATAATTAATCGATTTTAACTTAACTTATGCCAATGTGACGACATAGAGTCATTTTATGATTTAATAAGACTTGTAGATGTCGTTCTGGCGTCCCTAAATTAACCGGCATGAACGCGAACTTGTATGGCCATTAGTTTATCAACAATTTTTCTTTTTATGCATTTAAAGTGAGGTCTTTTGAGGGCCACAATAAATTTGCTCGCGGGCCGCAGTTTGCCGATCCCTGCTGTATGTAAAAGAATAGCTTTTTCATTCCTTTCTTTGGTCCCAAAGGCGGTGAAGGCTCTTCAAGCAAACGACTCCGGATGGGATGGCTGTAAATAGTAACCATTGTTCGGTTACATTTTGCTGGTTGTTAAAACTCTGTCCAACAGATTCGATCATCATGAATTAGCCGATAGTTTGTCCAACGAATCAACCAAATTCGGAGAAAATAAACTGCAACAGAATGCGGGAGCACACAATTTTTGTGCTAAAAGAAGAATAACGTTTTGATTTGAAGGAGCTATAGGCTACATAACCATTATTTGTTTTGTCTTGCGCTCATAGAATGTATCGTGAAACCGTTTTTTAATAGGCTTTAAAAATAACGACTCATTAAATTTTTTGTGCGAATCGAGATAGTAAAAGATTGCACTGAGCAAGCAGTTCTCAGTTACATACTTTTCGCCTGGTGGATGATTTTTTTTTATGCGCCGTTACGATTGACCGAACTTCCAAGTTTGGGAGAATTTTTCTTTTACGTTAGCGAAGTTTTATTTTATAGTTAACTACAGTAGATATGGTTGGTGCATTGGTTGCCTAAATTTTGTTAATTTGGCTTATTCCAACTTAGGCTTATATTGATCCGGTTAGAGCAGCAGTAGCAGGCCTAACTAAAAGGAAAATTACGTATTGTTGTGTTTGACCCTGACGATTTCACCGCATAAACGTAATTCTTAATGTAAGCTGAATTTTTCAACTTAAGCTTTTGTATTTCGTCAACCTCCTTGTAAATAAATATTTGCTCATGAAATAAAACTATTTCGACGCACCCAAGCACTTTCTTTTATGATTATAAATCGAGATCCAGTTAATTCAGTAGATATCAAATCTTGCCTATAATTGGCTGTCGCGACCAGCTATTTTCAACAACGTGACCACTATCGAGATGGCGCTTGATAGAAAATCACGTTTCCTGAAAACTGACCCTAAAAAAAGTTTTACATTTGTATCGTATTTCATGGATTACTGACTCCGTAAAAAAATTCTAGTCATTATCAAAATTTACTCAGAAGAAAATAGAAAAATAAATGCTGCCGACATTCCTTTTTATTGAACAAAATGAACTTAAAGCTCGTGAAAAATATCAGATTTATCAAGGAAATAAAAATTGTTTTTCAGAATTATTTAAAGGCTCACCTTGAAAATACCTTAAAATACGAAAATCTATGTTACCTTACTTGCATGCTGCTCATTTAGAAGCCTGATGTACTCGCAGTTGCGATCGAACTTGATCACCAGTCAAGAAAGTGCAGCCTATTCATTGACTTAAAAAAATATTGCGCAGCAATTGCTATATTTTGCGTTTCGTTGCGTTTTTATTTTCCAATCAGAAGATACGGAGACGCTGAACAAGCTCGCCTAAATTAATTAGCCTTTGAAAGTTGACGTCCTTCTGCTTCTTTCTCCTGGGTGGGGCAAGTACATTTGCTGGCTCTTTCGCACGGTTCCTTTAGTCGAGAGCGCGAAGAAAGGAAGTTGAATACCAATTTTTGTGTTTTTAGTTTTACGTAGGCCGGTGCCAAGAAATCGAATTCGCAACCTGCAACTCCGTAAGCAGGCGGTTCACTTACTGGCAAATCCAATCAGCATGGGTCTGCAGAATAGCAGCAAAATATTGCCAAAGCTTTATTCAAAAAAGTACACCAAATATGTATTTTTGAATTCCAGGCGACAAGGCGATATGCGTAATTGTGCAACGTGCAATAAATGTGCGCGCTCTAAATCAGGGGTGGGCAACCTTTTTAACACAAGGGCCATTTCCAAAAATGTAATGTTTACTGGGGGTCTCACTGCAGATAAAGCTGCATCTTCACGTCCACAAAGTCCTGTTTTTTTTTTCACCAAAAATCGATGAAGACCAAAAACAAAGGTCTTCACGTTCACAGAATCGGGACTCAAAAATAAGCACGTTTCTTAAAAATAAGCAAATAAGCACATTTACATTTTCTGAGACATTGCCCTAGAAATAAGCACAAATCTTCTAACTGTTAGAAAAATAGGAAGGGCCAAATAAAAAGTGGCAAAGGGCCCCTTGAGGCCCGCGGGCCGCACGTTGCCCGCCTCTGCTCTAAATAATGCAGGTTTTTATATACTTATTGGTCGACTTATTTTGTGTTGTAAAAGGTTGTTTCATAAAAAGTTTTGGCTAAATTAAAACTATAAGAATTTTTTAATTGATTGCTTTTATTTCTCGTAATCTGCCTGTAGACTTTAACTGTTTTTTAGATGCATTGCAGTACACTTAGATTCCAATTAAGAAGTCAGCGCACAACCGTTGTTCTTTTTTTTTTTTTTTTTTTTTCGGCCATCAGCACGGTCTGACCTGTTGTATTAGCTTATAATGGTCACAGCAAGAAGATTTCGCTCCGTAAGATTGTGGGACTCGATTTTAGCAGTTAAGTACGGTACTATTTCATGCCGAACTTAATCAAGCTCTTAGCACTGGGCCCGACTGCTTACAGCCTCAATGAGATAATTTGAATTTTGCAAAATACAGTAGAAATCATACAAAGCTAACTTTTCATAATGTGAAATGGTACTACTGGCTTGGTTATCTTGTCAGCTGTTTGCTGTGTGGTTTATAGCATCCGAAATGTTATATACAGTAGGTAATTAAAATGTTAATAAAGTTTCGTTTTGTTTCAGGAGATTGAAATATGAACCAGTAAATGCTTTCTCCGAACAGAGGTATGAAATTGTCAAAAGCAGTGCTAACCTGTGTAAAGGTGGTCCGAAAAAATACCCTACCCCGATGCCTGATATCACAAAGAAAAACAAGCTTGCTGTTTGGATAGCGAAAGATTGTACGGCTATTAAAGGAGCGACGAAGCGTCTTAGCATTGTTGAAGACTTGATCATAAATGGCCTTGATGTAGGCGGTGACTCCCCTTGTCTTCAGAAAAATGCAAATAAGCCGCAAACTTTCCTGTCAATGACAGACTTCTTTGAAATGATTTCTGAACATAAGTTTTACCTCGCTTTTGAAAACTCTTATCACTGCAAAGGCTATATCACAGAAAAGTTTTGGCTCAACTCTCTTTACGCCGGCACTGTGCCTGTGGTATATGGTGCTCCCAAAGAAGATTTTATTCGTCTTGCTCCTCCAAGATCATTTATTCACTACGACGACTTTACCACATCCAGAGAACTTATCGATTATCTTCAATATTTGGACAGAAATGACACAGCTTACATGGAGTATTTTCATTGGCGGAAACTGTATCCATGTGATTATCCCTTGCATAGAGTTGAGGATGAAGAGTACAAGTATGCAACGGGAACCGAATTTACCTTTTTTTACAACACGTATTGTAATTTATGCAAAATGCTCCAAACTGGAACAGTTAGAAAAAAAACTATTCCTTCCATTTATGACCACTGGTATGACGGGGAACATGAAGATTGCTTGTACGGTACCTAGCCCTTTGTGCTTACTAATGTTGTAGTTTCAATAACAAAATTGGTTCATGTTATATCCTGAAAAAACAATAATACTGTACTAAAACAAACAACAGCATATCAATGCACATTGCGACTTTTTCTGAAAAGTCTTGAGATCCACACTTCGAAGGGTACTATGGTTACTATACTGCCATTCAAAGATCCTAAAAACCTACCCAAAATAGTTACAAGGGTGTTTGCACTCGGATTTGAATTTTCTGAGGTACTGCCAGTGAAAACTAAGTAGTTATTTTCTTGCGCAATTTATTGTTGTTCACATTTCGGTTAAGTTTGTTGCGCTAATAAATGCAACGTTACTAGACTATGATGAAAGGAAATGTACTATACGACTTTCTGCAATGACAGTAGTATTGAGGTTTATAATATAACTTCCATTACATCCCGGTAGGTCCGGTGACTGTTTAACTAAGGTGTCTCGCCATTTTTCTTGAGAATTTTCGCTAAGAATGATACGATGTACGTATAGTTAGATTTGCACTCCCCGCACATTACAGTGGCAAAAAGAGCATCAGTAATGTTCTGTGTTAGAACAAAGCAGTGATATTCTCCTAGTGATACCGCGCGCAGATCCTACACTACGAATTTGATTCGCGGCTGGAGCCGATCGCATTTGACATATACACCGGGTGGCTGCTGATTCGAAGAGCGCAAGCTCACTTCGCAGTCTCCCTCAATTACTGTTGAACTATTAGTTCAATATAATTCGAAAATAACCTCATTTTTTTATAACAAAGTGATACCATGTAGAGGTGCTTCGAGTATTGCTCTTCAGATTTTTTTTCATGTTCCAATTGTTTAGCATTGACAGCATCGATTTTATGTGTGTCGGTTGAATCGGAGTGATAAGCTTATTTAGCAGCAAATTACGAACAACCATGCGTGTGTTTATAGTTTACAGATCCAATTTTTCCAGCTAAAATTTTGTGATCTAGCTCGAACCAAAAGCTTCTGTCAAGTCTAAGAATACTAACAAATTACTCTGCACACTCAATTTAATCAAAATTTGTCAGCTGATGTATTACAATAAAATTTGGCCGGCGCCAAGGAAGAAACAGAGAGGCTGCCCCCCCCCAATCGACAAGCTTGGCCCCCCAATCAACAAGCTTACCCTTTTGAAGACAGCGGTTTCTTTGCTTAATTTCAAACTTTGCCCCCCCCTAATAAACGCTTGGCCCCTCTAAGTGGACTGCTCTGCCGCCAGCTCTGGAGTAAGTTTTAAGTATCGAACTAATTTTTAATGACGTAACGAAGAGGATTAGTGAACAGGTCAACTGAAATACTTAACAAATATCCTGTCCACATGTCCAATTTTAGTGGGTTTTAGGCTCACAGTTCGTGGTTTTAGTTTCTACATCATCATCATTGATTTTTTGAAATAATAATCACTTTTTTAAACTATGCTATCAAAACGTTGATTATGGTGCATAAACTAGAACCAAAAGCCGTGGGTCTAAACCCACTAAAATTGGACATGTGGACAGGGTAAAAGTATACAACAAATTTTAAACACTTGGGTGCGCATTTACCAACTTTAATAACCTAGCATTTCCACATTGCCGTAAGGTCATACCCCTTAGGAAGAGCGTTCGAGGACTACGAGCACTTCCAGTTAAGAACTCCTGTCTCAGATGCTCCATGATTAGTCAAGAATTTTTAAGCTGGGCTCCACCCTAAGGGTGATAAAGGAAGGCATAGTCAACATTTTGAACAACTTTGCTTTCCGTCTTCTTTATGTAAATGTCCTGAAATAACATGAATGCCTCAAGACTAATGACAAATAGATAAAAGCAATGTCTGGACCAAAAAATTAACGACGGACTTACTGGGTTAGGACAACAATATTTCGGCCCTAAACCACTTTTGGGGTGTTTCTTGGTTTTCTAAAACCAATTTTGTAGTCATTTTTTACCATTTCTTAAAATTTACTTTTGATAAGTTTACATTACGTCTTGTTAAAGTTGTGGGCTTGAGTGCATTTAATCTTTCAAGTAATTGTCAAAGAACATGATACGCTGAAAATATCTCTTGTAGGTCTACTTATCACGTCAAAAATATTTTATCAGGTAGGTGGCGCTGTGTAAATTAAACTTAAAAAACAAATCTAGCATTTTATGCAGCAGCACATGGAGTTGGCCGAGTGGTTGGTGCATTGGGCTCCGAAGCTGGCTTCGATGCTCAGCTAGGTCATCTCCATGATGCATGTACTTCACTACTACAAAAATCATCATAAGCTGTAATTAAGTGGCTTGAAACAAAACAAAAAAGCATTTTATGCACCTGGAGTTATTCGAGTGGTTGGTGCGTGGGGTTTCGGAATTAGTTTCGCGGGTTCGACGCCCAGGTCAGCCATCTTCCATGATGCATACTATTCATTCATGTAAAAACCCAAGCTGCAATTATGTGGCTTAAAAAAAAATTGAAAAAAAAGCATTTTTAACTTCACCTGTGGTATCACGGCAACGAATAACTTTTGCAAAAAAATCTTCAACCACGTAATACTTTATTTTTAAACTGCTAAAGTGATGTGTTTAGTATTACTTCAATTTTATTTTAGGTACTACAGTAATTAGCTTATATTTTGTCAGGTCGTTTTTGAAAAAGCTGCTTAATTCTATCGAAAATGCAAATCTACATATATGTCTGCTAACCAAAAAAAAAACTAATAAAATGAATATTTTGATTTAACGCATCAACAACTAAACCAAGCTGAAAAGGCTCGGTCACACCCCCAAGGCTGGCAACCAATGCGATGTTTCTTCGGCGCTGGGTTGCCCAGGCGCTAAACCTCGGAGATGGGCGCTCCGCTACTCGTTACATGCTTTGGCGTATAATACCGCAAGTATAATGAAGATTTGATTTTTGAAGAAACAATGTTGATGAGAGCTCTATAGGGTTAGACCAGGGCTGAGCAAACTACGGCCCGCGGACTGCATGCAGCCCGCTAGACCATTTTACGCGGCCCGCGAGCATTTACAGAAGTATAAACTCCTACCGTGAATCAAGCCGAAGACCTATTTTTTGGTCTTCACTGATTTTTAGTGGAAAATAGGATACCTGAGGACGCGTTGACCTTTTTTTGCTCTTCCAATCAGTGCGGCACTCGGCTTCAAAACTTTTTTAAAGTGGCCCTTCATGAGAAAAGTTTGCCCAATCCTGGGTTAGACAAAGAGCGAGCCATTTCGAAACATGCTGCCTGATGCGGTCATGAAGTTGTTGTGATGTTCTTCCTACTTACAGCTCAGATGACCGAGTGGTATAGAGCGTCTGTCTCTTGAGCTGTAGACTCGGGTTTGATTCCGAGGCGGGTCAAACCAATGACTTTAAAATTGGTATTCACAGCTTCCCTGCTTGACGCTCAGCATTAAAGGGACAGTGTGGAGAACAAGCCGGAAAGTTTACTTGTTGTGCCGTTGGGAAAGGCACTTAGCGGGATTCCCCCATCTTGGTGTGGTAGACAGATGGCTGGCAACTCCTAAACGAGCTCGTATAGCGCATTGATCGCTTTCTCGTGATAGGATAAATATGCAACTAACTAACTCACCGACTGCCGCAGCGGCACTTATACTCATGTAGTTGTAGATGACGGAACTTTTTGGAATGGCGGGTATAACATTTTTTCGACTTGCAGGCAGTATTTGCCTGGAGACAAATAACCCTCCGCACTGCCACGGATCCACAACAGTTTTTGACAGCGATTCGTACGTTCTTTTCTAGTGCCAGTGCCGCCTTTCCAGTGTACGTGATTACTGGTAGACTGAACAAACCACTTATCAGAGCCAAACCGCTTGAGGCGTAAGATTTTCTTAAAGCTGATGTCTGCAAGACAGTCGGAAAGAAGTCCTACCTGCCCTTCAAAAGAGTTTCGTTACCTATGAGTATAGAGTAAGTGCCACTGTCACAGTCGGTACGTGGGAAGAGCATCCCAACGACTTCGAGAATGTATTAAGCAGCATGTTTTGAAAAGGCTACGACAACTCACAGGCTCCCATCGAGTGCAACCTGACTGAGAATGCAAGCGAAAACAACCCACTCCAGAACGTGACTCAGCAATTAGACGATACATAATTATTATGTGAAAACCACCAATGTGCTGCCAATTACAAGGAAGATCAATTTTCTGTTCTTGGCACGGCTTGCGGTCCTTTTTATCTCAGTTTGTACCAAGGCAGCTACATCAGAGTACGGCGACCTAATCTATGCAAACGAAAAAGTTTGTCTATACTTTTAAACTGTTCAAATAGAATTTAGGTTCGCACGACTTGTCCAATCAGAGCCGCGATTGACTTTCCTGCATTCGATTGGCAAATGTAACAATCGCTGCGCAGACGTCTGAAACTGTTATTCATGAACCACCAGACCTTGCTTTGACGCGATTACCCACTGACGAGTGCGTCACGAAAACCTTCTGGGACAAACAGTTTATTTCAAACCTACACAAAAGAGTTATGACAGAGCGTGTCTTGAAGCCTAACACGAAAACAGATTTTTTCGAAGCCATTTTTGTTCCGTAGGCCTACTGCCAGTCCATTATACTATCGCTTTTGAAGCAGAATTAGTGCTTCGGCAGTGTGGTTCTCGTTTTGGCAGATACGGAAGAGATTGCAGGGGTCAAGCTTCCTATGCTCACAAAATTTTTATGGATGCATATTTACACACTGGTACACTGATACTTCGATGCTTCTACACAGTAGACGAACAAATCAGCAAGTTAAGCGATAAGCATTTTGGTATTGTTCAGCTTCCCCAAAAAATCGCTAGATTTAACAGCTCAGATGGCCGAGTGGTATAGAGCGTCTGTCTCTTGAGCTGCAGACTCGGGTTTGATTCCGAGGCGGGTCAAACCAATGACTTTAAAATTGGTATTCACAGCTTCCCTGCTTGACGCTCAGCAGTGAAGGGACAGTGTGGAGAACAAGCCGGAAAGTTTACTTATAGTGTCTTTGGGAAAGGAACTTAGCGGGATTACCCTATCATGGTGTGGTGGACAGATGGCCGGCAACTCCTAAGCGAGCTCGTATAGCGCATTATCGCTTTCTCGTGATAGGATAAATATGCAACTAAATAAACAAAAAAAAATTCGTCCGGTCTATTGATTATAATAGTGGACAAAGCACAAGCTTTAATGTCAGTGGGTGCTGATGTTTTGATGCACCATTAAATACAATGAAAGCACGTCGTCATGAAGAAGACGAAAAAAATTATGCCATGCGTTAAATTTGGTTGGTAAAATAAAGCGAGCACGCCAGGATTCGAACCTGGAATCTCCTGATCCGTAGTCAGACGCGTTATCCATTGCGCCACGCGCCCTGACGGCCCAAGCGGTGTTATTATTTTATGGATTGTTAAGTAGTAAGTACTTTAAATACATGCCCTCATTATCCCGTTCTGTCTGTTTTGCAATCAACTACCTACTTATCTCTCAAGTCTCCACAAAGTTTAAGTGCATTCACCGCGTTGAACCCAGAAGCTGGCAGTCTACTCTAGTGTATTAGTTCTGCCTTTGCATTTTACGATGTTGCAGGCCTAAAAATCAATACATCGACGGTACTGTGATGCTACAAAACTTTGTAGCAGCTAAAAACTTGCCAGCACCAGAACTCGATGAAATAATTCAAGATTTTCAAATTTTTTACCCGTGTACCAATTGTTGGTTACGTACCGGTTCTGTTCGCGTAAGTCGGCAGCGAGGCCGAGTGGTTCGGAGCGTCGTTTTTACGACGGCCATGATCGCAAGGTTGATGGTTCAACTCCCACCCAAGCCTCGTTGCTGTGTCTTTGGATAAGATGCTTCACGACAATTATCTCTGCTTGGTGGAATCTAACAAGCAGCAAATTGAAAAAGTCGGAATCAAAATTTAAGCGGAAGCTAGGAAACAAGGGCAACTCCTATAAGCGAGTCTGGATTCGTCCTATGCATAGCATATCCGTCGCTTTCTAGTGACAGAAAGATAAAAATGAGGAAGAAAAAAAAAAAAAAAAAAAACCTTGAAAAGAGCATTGATATAGAAATGGCATTGTGAGTTTTTTTGGTTGCCTCTTGATACTGGGTTGCGTTTGCCTTCAAGCCCAGTTGCATTGTCATAGGGAGCTCTACTTCGACTTGCTTGTTTGATGCTTTTGGAATCGAAAGTCGTTCCTGCACAATAAAAAGGAAAACGTAGTGATCTTCAATCCCGGTAAAGTTTAGTTTTCGGGCGTGCACTCCTCTCAGATCTCCAACATATGCGTGAAAAGCAGTTATCGCTTAAATTAGGAATGCAAAAATACTTCATGCAACGAAAGCAAAAAAATCTTTAGGTTAGATATTTTTGCGTCATTTTTCCGGTTTTAATTAATTTAAGCGCTAATCGTTCAGTAAACTTTGAGCTTGCTCCTGCCAGGAATACTGATTTGCGTACAAGTATCTTGTTATCATTATAATTTATCGCGTAAAAACTTAATTTTTTCATTTTAAATATATAAGATCTATGCCCAAACTTTAACAGTGTTGCCATTTAATAAAATAAAAAAGAAGCTTATTTTAATGGTTCAGAATGCGACTAGAATCGATTTTTTCGATTCAGCTATTCGTAGCTTCTTTAAACTTCCGATCCTACTAAACACCGTAAAGGACTGAAACACCGCAAAGAACGACATAGGACCTCAAACTGATGTGCTAAACACCGCAAAGAACGATAAAGGACCTTACATTGATCTACTAAACACCGCAAAGAACAACAAAGGACTTGGAATCATACCATAACAAAGAACAACAAAGGACTTTAAATTAGGGTTAGGTTAGGGTTAGGTTCGGGTTAGGTTAGGGTTAAGGTTAGGGTTTGGTTGGGATTAGGCTAAGGTTAGGGTTGGATTAGGGTTAGGGTTTTAGGATCTTTTGTCGTACTTTGCGGTGTTTAGTACATCAATTTGAGGTCCTTTTTGAGGTGTTTCAGTCCTTTGCGGTGTTTAGTAGGACCCCTGAACTTCTAATTACTTTTTCTGTTTGTCTTCTGCTAGGTTTTCAGACTTTTGCGATTGTTCTTTTTATGACTAAACAAAGCATACCGAATTCATAGAAGAATATAATTTTAAATATCACTTCGTTTACTTTTCTATCTTCATGCTTCCATAATACAATAGTGACGGCTGGTGAAGAATATTTTCGGGGCAGCTGCGAATCTACATCGAAATGCAACATTTTTAGTCGAAAAAAAATGCATCATAATCGCGTTTTGCGTTGCCCCCTTTTGTTCCCTTTTGCATTGCTTGACTAGAAGACCCTCAGACGATCACTTCGCAGCTTCCCTGTTGCACAAATTGTCGATAGTTTCTGTTACTTTTATTCTACACTTGCACTTATTATTTCATCAACTCTTTTTGTTATTGTTATATGAGTTGTGTGATGAAAATGCAACGAAATAAATAAATCTATCTATCGATCTTGTATGCAGGCGACAAGCAATTTTTCCACCACTTTTGTTAGCTTAATTTGCTGCTTATTCACCCTGCTGCGGTCACTTGCTTCAGAATCGTACATCGCTCGCTACCCGTCGAATGCTGGTAAATACAGTACCGTGGTAGGCTATATCTAAGCATTGCAGAAACGGCATAATTGCTTAAAACGTGGGATAACTTCTATAAAATTTGAAGTGTAAACATGGGACTGCTACTGTGTGGAGTATCTTTGGCTTCGCATTTAAATTTACACCTAATGCCCCGTAGGATATGCTTCAGGGGCAACTGAATTGAAATTGCGATTTAGTGCGACTTGTAAGACTATAGACGCTTCTAAACTGCTAGTTCGTACGTGAATACTCCTGCATAGCTTAAACTGCCCTAATTATTTATAGCTAATTTCTTTTATCGCTTATAACTATTTATCGCTAACTGCCCTAATTTCTTCTCAATTTTAAATAACCCAGATTTGAATGCACTAGAAATTGCTAAACTGATGTTTATCTAGTTTTTTTTAAAGCACCAATAAACACCGAAAATAGACAATCAACGAGAAATTCACTTTCAGTGCTGCATATGCTTGGGGAAAAAAGTTTACAGCGCCACACTATTTCAATGTTGAAGCTGATTGGAATAAGGAATGGGTGTATGATTCAGCAAGAATAAGGATTAGATATTAAGGAATGGATTTTACTGACTGGAATAACGTAGCGTACAGTTTTCTCGTTAAATTTTGAAAAATGCACATTTTAAAAATTACTGTCAAAACACACGATGTCTGTTTTTATGCAGAAGCTGCTACTAGTATTGGCATTCTTGATCAAAACTTTTGCTTTCCAGCACAAGTTCAGAAATAATTGCGTTTATTATTTTTACCCGGCAACAACAATTGGTGCTGTTCGAAGCAATCAACGCAGCACAGACAATGTTGCCAAATGGCTACAGTATAAACTTTTACAGTATTGCATAAAAATTTTGCTCAAACTAAATTTCTGTTGTTTGAGCTCGAAAAGTTGGAGTTGTACATGGGTTAGGAATACACTCTTTGATATAAAATGGATGAAATTGAGTGGGTTTGAATAATTGCATAAATGGTGTTAAATTAGCATCTGCTATTTTTTGCTGGTTTGTTTTGCGGTTGCTGCAGCTCCGCAGCTCCATACACGAGCCGACACTTAAATATTGCAGCTACACGATTTCGAGCAGTTTCCGAGACTATTATAGCGTTGATAATATTGACATTAATGCTGAAAACAGAAAATATCGGATTTGTTTCTCGCAAAACTTTTTGTTGCTTCCTTTGCTCACGCCCAAGAAACTAATCATTTAGAAAACATACTAAATTGTTTGTCATTGTCTTTCTGTTGAATTAAAATATACCCAACTGTGGTTAACCAAACAAAGATAATTAATATATGATTATGATTTAGAACCTGATTTTCCCGTAGCAAACTTCTCTTACTTCTTTTGATTTGCAGCAAAATAAATGTAAACTTCAACTAAACTTGATTATGATTAATTTTCTCATCTTTATCCTCCTATCACGAAAAAGCGACGGAGGCGCTATGCTTAGGACCAATCCAGACTCGCTTAGGAGTTGCCATTGTTTCCGAGGTTTCCGGTTGAATTATGCTTCTGACTTCTTTAATTTGCTGCTTGCTGGATTACACCAAGCAGAGATAATCAATGTGAAGCATTTTATCCAAGGACGCAACAACGAGACTAGGTTGGGAGTTGAACCACTAACCTTTTGATCGTGGTCGTCGTAAAAACGACGCTCCAAACCACTGCGCCACTACCATAAACAGTATAAATTCTTCCCTAACCCATCGTTATAAATTCGCCAAGATGTAAGTAAAAAAAGAGGAAAAAAAGACATGATTGAAATCGCGACAACGGGACGGCCAAGGACGGATCCATAGGGGAGGAGAGCAATTGAGGAGTTCGCCCCTTCTTAAAACGTTTCTAACTGCAAACCGCTGTAACCGCGGTATGCGTAACACTTTGTTGAGATGTCCATTGGTTGGACAATGTATTGCAACATTTTCCTTAGCTCATAAAAAGCTTACCCATAAGCACTTTTAAATAAGGAAGTACAGGGCTAAACAAACTATGAGCAAACGTTATTTTGGTTCAACCAGGCAAAAAACTTTGACGAAAACTGATGGTGCATCAAATGGACAGAGCGTTATTTTCTCAAAGACTATGGTAGCAATCTTCTACTTCGTGAAAATCTCGCTGTTGCGTCGTAAATCAGACTTTTTTTGGTGGATTTTGATACACAGCCAGAAATTTAAAGGAAATTTTGAGAATAAATAGCGCCTTTGTCAACAAATACTGATTTGTCATATATGGCTTTCGAGTAGACTGTTTCTCCATCTCTCGTGACTGCAAAAGAAAGAAATCCATCAATCAAATCAAATTGAATACCAGCAGCTGTTTTTAAAGTAACGTAACCACAGGCTGATTTTTGTCGATTCCAGAACACTAATGTCAACCGATAACTACAGTAACGTATCATTGACATTTGACATAAGAGTCTGAGCACCATAAACATCACAGAACTTTTTTGACATCTTATGAATAGACGGCTGTGTAGGACACTTCCACAGTCATTCTTGCTTTATAGCTTTTTAGGTTAGATTGATTCAATCTCGAATTGAAAAATAACAAAACTGTAAAAGCGATCAAAAAAATATGTTTCAGTAGTCACGGGAACAAAATTACTGGACGTCTATACAATACAGCACACTGGCTATAACTGTAGGGGTATTTGTTACAGCAAAATTTAATGCATAGCTCGAAACGTACAGTACCTCAAGACTGACTGAGCACGAAGAATCTAAATTTGTATTTAGACCTCTGCAGTTTCAACAGCAGCTCGTGTGTGAACAGTTTAAATATTTTCAAAACGTGCCAATTTAGGGAAATGTACCCTCGAAAATTTTTAGGCTTTTATATGATCGTTCTTGTCGTTCTTGTCGCAAAATCAATAAAGACAAACATAATATTAAAAAAAACAACTAAAAAACAAGTTTGCTCATCAAAGTAACGGATTATTTTCAGCGTTTAATAGCCTATCCTTTTAAATTTTGAATTTATTCAAGTGTAAGTCATGTTCCAATTAATTGTGTCTTTTTGCAAGGTATCATAAAAAACGCTGAAGTCTCGAACCCGTATTGGTTTGGTTACAGATTCCATCATGACTTTAATTGTTTTTTGCGGATTTCCAGGTCTATACGTAGCCTGCACTGCCGAGGCCTTCGGTGTTCGGGAAAAATGCCAGATATGGGGCGCCGTTGTGAAAAAAAACGATTTAGCAAATTTTGTACGAATTTTCAGCAACATTTACGCAGTTTCACAGCTACTTAGTTAAAGTGAGGTGACCTGCAGCTAAAACGCTTCGAAAAATGTAAAAACAGCTAAAGCGTAACGACATTTAATCAATAGCAGCGATATTTATTAAATAGCTGCGATATTTAATAAATAGCGGAGATATTTAATAAACAGCAGTCACATTTAATAAATAGCAGTGATGTTTAATAAACAGCAGAGACATTTAATAAATGGCAGCGACGTTTAGCTAAAGTGCAACGAAAAATTAAAGTGCTGCGGTAAGTATGCTAATGAGATCAACAGTGCTTCCATTTAAGGCCCAGTCACACGAAGCGAGTAATTCGCTCCGTGTGACCACCTACTCGCAACAAAAAATTACTCGCGCGAGTAAAAATCACTCGCGCGAGTAGAGTTGAACATGTTCAACTTTACTCGCGCGAGTAGCTTGGGAAATCCCCGTGTGTGTGCCATCGCCGGCTTAAAAAATCTGACATGGGTTTGAATCCTGTTCAAACGGAGCCGAGCTGCAGCGTACCACCGCCAACAAATCACAGTACCAACTTATAAGCTTTGATTGTTATTAAAAAGGACGCATTTAAATAACTCTGAAAACAAAAAGTAAGAATATTTATCAACAAAGCCGGCGTCACTCGCTATAATAAACCGAAAGCTCGCTATCTTCTAATGTTGAATTAAAACCGCAAGCGAGAACCAAAAATCGACATTAGGCAAACCATTATAAGTTGATAGGGGGTCAGGTCACAGAAACTTACAAAAGCAAAGGTTTGTGAGATCAAAGAAAATATGTTTTATGCAATAAAGAAGAATAAGCTTTATGACGTTTCAAGCCCAAGGGAGGTCATGGCAGATCAAAGAAAATTCATTTTTGTATGTGAAAGAAGAATTTTCCGAGAACGTAACAGCTACATATGGTGTGTTTTGAAAAGAAATTACTCAGTCATGAAGTGGTCTAATGCAGATATCGTTTTTTTTTTTGGATATTTTCCGAAATTTCGAGTGCCTATGGAATACCAGCCATCCTCAATACTGTATTCGTAATGCCAGAGAAGCAAGTTTGAAAAAATTAATGCAAGAACTTAGTGCTGCTGGTGTTGAAACTGCTGATGTGGACTGTGGAGGCTTTAAAGAAAAAGATCAAAAACATCAAGGATAGTTATAGAATGGAGGTGAATAAAGTAAAGAAGTCAATTGAAAGTGGAATGGTCAATTAAAAGGGGAATGACCCATGCTTTCACCCACTTTCTTTTCTTTTTAGATTCAAGCTCATTCAAAATCTCTTGCGATATTTCGGTGCACGCAAACCGAATTAAACGATTAACAACTCGGCGCTGAACTGGTGGCATATTCTCAAAGCTAGTACCTGTATATGAATAAATCAAATTGTTGTTTCGCAAAAGAACAACAGTTTAAATGGCGGGAATATTGGCGCGAACGGTTGCGCAGTAACAAATGCGCGGGTACGTCTCTCTCAGCCAAGGGCGCAACCAGGATTTTGCTAAGGGGGGGGCTGAACTATATACTTTTCAAAGCAAAAATTCAATAGCCTATTGGTGCATTTGTATAATTAAACGAGGCACGGTGTAGCTTTAACTACTGTATAGCGATTCTAGGTAATGCTCTAAAAGCTTACCCAGTGACGTTCGGAGCGTAGTCACGGAGCTTTAACCTTGAAACCGAATGTTTGACTCAAAACAGTTCAGTTTATTGTTGAAAGAGACCAGATTTTTAAATAAAACAACTGCTTTGTATGAAAGTGCAAGATATGTTGGTGAAGGTAGGAGAAATTCTGCCTTTTTAATGGTTGTGCAAATCTTGAACTACCGTAACTTTAATACGCAAGGATGATTAAATTTCTCACCGCATATCTGTCCTATAGTCTTTTCCTCCCAAACAGTAACAAACCGCAGAAATATGAACTGAAAATCGATCAATGTAAATAAAAGAATGTTGCTTTTTCCGTGACTCTAACAAGTAGTCTGTTTCTACAGATGCTTGTGTCACAATATATTTTGGAATCAAACACCAACGATTTTGGCATCTGATTAAAAGAGTGTTACTATATATATAAGCATGCTCAATACCACGGTTGTGATGCACAACATAGATGTAACAAAAGTGTGCCCTTAAAAAATTATGAATCAATGTAACCCTCCATTTTGCTTTCTTCCTTTAGCACTCTCACTATAGCAACGTATCTGCATAAACGAACGACAAAATTTAATAACATTGCAAAAACGACAAAACTCTCCAATGACTTCATCTCTTATCTATGCTCAAAAAATCGGCAGCACGGTCAAGTGGATATTGCGTTTGAATGATCTCCATTTAATTTAACTCCTACCCTCTGTCGCGTTGTTCGTCCTTGGATAAGACGCTATATGCGACAATCTCTGCTCGGTGAATTCTAACAAGCAGCGAAACAACGTACCGGTAACAGGAATTTAAGGACACAATCGGACACTCAAAAGTCATATCACTGGAAACACCTTTCGGGTACGGTTTCGTTAAATAAGTAGAGCCTCTGTTGCTTTCCCGTGACAGGAGGATAAATATGGACCTAAAAACAAGTTCAAAGAACAAACTCAGAACGCCTATTGGCGCTTGTTGCATATTCGTTCAAAACATCCTGTTTGTCGATGGATCGAGCATGGTGAATTGCAAGCAAAGCTAGACCAGTTAAACGTTCTTCTCCCATTGTCTTTCGCAAGTACGTTTTCAAACGTCTCAAAGTGCTAAAGCTGCGCTCACTTGTTGCGCTTGTCACAGGTAGAGTGGCTAAAATTATAAGCAACTTTCGAACGTTGGGAAAAACGTCAACATTGCATGCACGTAGAGCTTCAACTGCATTAGCTGGAAGAGTGGAGACATCT
Organism: Trididemnum miniatum; assembly: GCA_964006365.1. Taxonomy (NCBI): domain Eukaryota; kingdom Metazoa; phylum Chordata; class Ascidiacea; order Aplousobranchia; family Didemnidae; genus Trididemnum; species Trididemnum miniatum. The sequence continues at coordinate 11,817,238 of OZ023240.1, read as the reverse complement.
TTATACTTCCATTTTTCCCTCCATCGCGAGATTTCAGGAACTGTAACAACTGAACTATCAATATCTTGTTGGTATAACTCTAACAAGTAGTCTGTTTCTACAGATGCTTGTGTCACAATATATTTTGGAATCAAACACCAAAGATTTTGGCATCTGATTCTTTGATCTGCAAATCGTTCAGTCATTTGCATAATTAAATGGTCGATATATGGCACATATATTGATTGGCGGTAATATACCTCCACGTCATCCGTTGAATAATTTTCCCGATATATTTGTTCAGTAGCTCTTCGAGGACATATCAATGCAATTTCGTGAAGTTGGCACACGTTCTGAACTTTCTCGAAAACTTTTCCGAATGAAACATCACCATCTGCGCGGTCGTCTTCGAGAGACTTGATCAAGCTTTCAATTAGCTCATTGGCTGAGAATATGTCCAAATCCTTTTTTTGCAACATTTTTGATAATGGCAAGAATAATCCGGAAAATTTTTCAAGCACGAAACAAGCAACCACAAAGCTACACTTTTCAATACTATTCAGTAAAGAAGTTGCTTTGTCAGAAACTCGGAAAATTTCTTGAAATTTTCTGAGTGTCTTCACTATTGCCGGAAAGAGCTCTAAAAAAATAATGATGGAGTCATGCCTCTCTACCCACCGTGTCGGACACAAGGGTTTTAATCGTTGGTGGCTCGCGGTTGGAACTTCTGTGGTAATGTTATCCTGCAAGGCATGAACTCGATGCGGCGAACAAGATAGAAAAGTGCAAACATCACCAATTGTAGATAAGGTGTTGTCAATAATTCTCAACTTTGAACCACTGTTTATTGACAAGTTGAATACATGACTTGAACAATGAGTGTACATGGCGAGAGGATATAGCTCTTTAACTCGAGCTTGAACACCAGAAACCTTGCCACTCATGTTGCTTGCACCGTCGTAGCCCTGACCCCTTAAGTGATCCAGATTAAGACCTAGTTTGCTTAGCTCCGAAAGAATAGTAGAAGCCAGATTTTCGCCAGTGGTCGACGAAACGGCAACGAAGCATATGAATTCTTCATACATCGCATTGTCTTTAACAAAGCGAATAGATATACTGAGTTGCTCTTCTTGGTTCTCATCAGAAGTTTCATCGGCCAAAATCGCAAAATATTTGTTCTCAGCTATATCACAAAGTATTTGGTTCTGAATTTGGCTTCCCATTATCGAAATTATATCATTTTGGACTTTCCAACTCAAATAACTTGCATTGCGAGGAGAATTAAAAAACAAATCAGCCGTTTCCTTATCCAAACATTCCAATCGTAGCCTTAGAGCAGCTCTAAAATTACCTTCATTATGATTAGGCGCATCTAAAGTAAGGGGCCCGGAATCCCTATGACCTCGTAGAGGCAGTTCTTGTCGGCCACAAAATTCGATGCACCTTATTATGTGAAGTAGTCGTTTTCGATTATTGCCAATCGTCTTGAGCCTAGAATTTACAAGGATATTTTGAATATCATTTTCCGGATCCTGAGTTGTGAAAACAAAATTTTCAAACAAAGTAGCAGCCATTTCATGATATTTGCAATTTTGATGTTTGAGGTAATAATCTTTTGCCTTTTTATAGTTGGCATAAGGAATAGAAACAAGCGCTCCTGGTGTCTGGGCACTTCTTGTGACTGTTTCAGAAGCAAATGCAACACACCATTTACATAAGGAACCTTGCAATGCATCGCTGTAAGCTAACCACTTGAATTCATCAAGCCAGTGTCTTTGAAAACTGCGTTGTTGCTTTCCAAATTTCAGTGAAGGAAACGTATATGACAAAGGTGGAGTCCAACAGTTTAAAAGAATCGTTCTTTTATCTGAATTTGAGAGAGTTTTATTAACATATTGACCGATGTCATTTGGAAACCAATTTCCAGTAGGCCTAATCGCAGTTGAAGACTGCGAAGATGAACTTGCATCTGTGTTTAGTCGCTGCACACTCCCTGCTGGCGCAGACTCATCTTCCGTACCTTTTCGCTTTTTATTACCGGTACCAGTTTTGACTAAAAATTTATCCATATGCTTATCTCACCCAGGGACATGTAGAATCTCACCACTACGTAATTCGGTAATTGAAACAGCAATTTTATCTTGCTAATAATGAAATCTAGCTAAAATGTCTGGTTTTATTATGATCTACAAATCTGCAAGTAACTGAAATAAAACTTTGTTGCGTCATAAGGAATTATAAAAGTAGATATTGGTCAAGCGATGCACCGTTCAAACGCGATTATCACAAGCCGATCCTTTTATGTTTTTAATAATTTACTGTAACTGTGAAAGTCGTAATGCTGATCTGCCACAATTCTGAAACGAGACTAGAATAGCGTAGCAGTACATTGTTGAGGTTGCTCGCACATGTTTATCACTGTAGAATCGATTATTTTCTTCTTTTTCTTTTATTGAATCTGACATGCTAAGGGGGGGGCTTCAGCCCCCTTAGCCCCCCCCCCTGGTTGCGCCCTTGTCTCAGCCTATTACTCGCGCGAGTAACTCGCTGCGTGTGACCACTTTTGCGAGTAAATACTCGCGCGAATAACTCGCCTCGTGTGACTGCGGCTTTAGTGTAATCTTGAAATGGATTTTGAAAAGTTTGATCTTCATTTATCCAAATATGAATCACTATCGGCACAGTGTATCATATTACTAATAGTGGAACCACTCTCTGTACTCAGTGTCCGGAACGAAAATTAGAGCTTAGATGTTGTGTTGCCATTTTTTATTTTTTATTTTTAAAATTTTTTTGAAATTTACAAGGAGTTTCTAGTCTACTTTGTTGTTAGACTAATTCGGCAATAAATGAGAAAAGTGAGAAATTTGGGTATGGGGTAAATGATAAAGTATGGGGAAGTGTTGGAGGAGGTGTGGGGGTTGTGAGGAAGTATGGGGAGTGAGTGTGGGAAAGTGTTGGGGGAGGTGAAGGTAAGGTGTCAGGTGAGGTGAGTATGGGTGGGAGGAAAGGTGTGAGGAGTGTGGGGAAATGTGAGAGAGTGTGGGGAGGTGGAAGATGAGTGTGAAAATGTGTGGAGAGGCGTGTCAGGTTAGTATGGGGGTGCGGGGAAGAGGTGCTGGGTGAGTGTGAGAAGAGATGGAGGGTGTGGGGAGAGGTGTAGAAGAGTGTGTGGGCTCCCCCTTTATTCCCACGCCTCTCTGCATCCCAACACACTTTACCCCACTTCAACACAATCTCCACACTCACCCCATACACTCTTCCACCCCTCCCCCATACTTCCCCACATCCCCCACACCTCCCCTACACCCCAACACACTTCCCCATTCCTCCCTCACATTTTCCCATTCCTTCCTTCTATGTTCCCCTCATACTTGACCCAACTCCTTAAACTACCAAAAATTATCCGATTAACCCACCACCCATAACTTTCCCAAATTCTCTTTATTCCCCCATTCTTTCCCATACTGACCCATAATTGCTTTATCATTAATCCCATACCAAAATTTCTCACTTTGCTTATTTATAGCCAAATTTAGTCTAGCAATCAAGCACACCAAAAACTCCTAGTAAATTTTATAAAAAATTTGAAAACAAAAATATAAAACGGCTACACAACATCTAAGCTTCCTAAAAAGCTAAGCGTTTTTGTGGACATAAGTTACGAAACAATCCATTTTCATTGAGTGGTTCCACTGGAAGACTGTGAGTACAATGTGGCTGTACTCTACAGACAACCGCGATTTGATGTTATGAAAAATGGAGAAATGGTAACACAGTTGATCTCATTAGCATAACTACCGCAGCACTATAATTTTTCGCTGCACTTTAGCTAAACGTCGCTGCTGTTTATTAAACATCACTGCTATTTATTAAATGTGGCTGCTGTTTATTAAATATCTCCGCTATTTATTAAATATCGCAGCTATTTAATAAATATCGCTGCTATTGATTAAATGTCGTTACGCTTTAGCTGTTTTTACATTTTTCGAAGCGTTTTAGCTGCAGGTCACCTCACTTTAACTAAGTAGCTGTGAAACTGCGTAAATGTAGCTGAAAATTCGTACAAAATTTGCTAAATCGTTTTTTTTCACAACGGCGCCCCATAGCCAGAATTGTCGCTTTCCTCAGTGGTTCACTTACGGCCACACAACTGCTTGCACTTTGCATTAGTTTTGTATTTGTTTATAACGCAGGATGTGCGTCTTCATTTCGCACTCATTGTTTTTCAACTGCACTGGCAAACATAATTATACCGTCGGTGGTGAAGAATTAATTGATGCAAAACATTTGCTGCGTTAACTAGGCCTACTTCGTAAACAAATTTTGTACTTCCGCTAGATTCTGTAATTTGTTAAAATTTAACTCCAGTTAACGGAAGTTAATCAAACCCGCTACATCGTTAAATCTAGTGGTGCACAGTACCGAGTACAAATGCACCGCGGTACTTTTTTTGTACCGGTACCGTCGGTACTCTTTACAGTTTGTACCGTCGGACCGGTAGCGCGGTATTTTTTTTCTAAAGTACTCGGCATTTTCCAATTTTTTACTCTGTCACACACAGTAGACTGCAACACTGCAGACAAAGGCGCCTTCAGCCCGTCACGTTGAATGTAAACCCTTATGTACTTAGGAGGCGCTCTGTGCGACTGAAACGATGCGGCCACTAGCCTAAGTTGGATCAAATCTACGGGCGGATCAGGGGGGATGTGGGAGATGCATCCCCCCCCACCAGCCATTTTCAAACATGTTTTTGGTGAATACAACTTTTTCATAATTGTGAACCTTTTCGACAACAATAAGCCCAACGCCCTAACCACGCATAATCAAAAATGCACGAACAAAATGCGTCATATTTGGTGCAGCACTCAGATTTAGGGGCAAAAAAATTAAACAAAATTTACCCAAAATTTGTTCGAAAAGTACTAAAATGGCCACTACGGTACGTAAATTTTAAAATTTTTTCCGAGGGAGCAAGCCTCCCGACCCTTCTACAGTCTTTTTTATTCTCAATATGCTTCGAAATAATTCTGCCGAAAAGCTGCGCTTCATAATATATCGAATTTGGGTGCCCCCTCTCTGAAAAAAATTTCTGAATACGCCCCAGACATGAAAACATTTTTTAAAGAGCTTATCTAAGTTACGTCGTTTTTTTGGGTCTAACTTCTTTGTATTTAGTTAACATTCAACCTAATTCCAAATTTCACCCCCATCCCCCCCCACCAAAACTTTCTGGATCCGCCCCTGATCAAATCTCGAGCATGAAATCAAATCTCGATCAAATCAAAATGATAACTATTACTTATTTGTTTTGACGTCACAAAGCCTGCTCACAATTCTGACATCACAACGAATAACACAGAGCCGGCGCCAGAGCAGTCGACTTAGGGGAGTCAAGTGTTTATCAGCGGGGCCAAAGTTTGAAAATAAGCACAAAAGTTGCTGTCTTCAAAAGAGTAAGCTTGTTAATTGGGGGGGCCAAGCATGTCGATTGGGGGGGGGGCAGGCCCCCTGTCTCCTCTTTGGCGCCGGCCTTGGATTAACAAATGGTCCAACTCAAAAGGTAAGTCGTGTCAGGCAGGTTTGCGCTTGCCTTGCAAGTAGCAAGAGCGAGATTTTATGCTTTGGTCAAGACTATACGATGTTTTAACCTAACGAAATCGATTTTCCTGGCAGCCTGTGCTAGGGCAAGAAGCTAAGTGAAGAATGATAACAATTTTGAATTAGTAATTCCATTCAACTCTTTCATAATCATAAAGTTTAAGACAAAGGGTATTTTTTAAAGGTGCAATTTCGAAAAAAAATCTGGGCAAAAGTAATTGGCATCGCTGATGAAAATGATCTTCAACTGGCAAAAAATTGCTTTCAGTCAGGGAAAAAAATGCTTGGTTCAGGAAAAACTCTGGGAGTTTTGAACTAAAAAAATTCAGGAAACCATGATTCTTACTCGAAGATAGAGATGGCTCGGGTTGACTTTTTTCGGCCCAGACCGCCCACTGCCCGGAACCTTTAGCCCAGTAACTGTAACCGACACGGCAACTCATACCAAAAACAAAGCCCAGCCCGCCCAAAGCCCATTTTTTTTATGAACCTTTAATTACATGAATCAAACTTAAGGGATTTCAAAAATTGTTGGCGGCTCGTTAGAGGTCCAGTAAAAAACACAGACAGAACTGGGCCGTTAGCGGACCAGTAAAAAGACCAATTAACGGTTCGTTAGCGGGTCTTTTAGCGGCCCATGCCATCTCTACTCGAAGACATAATATCTACGCGACTTGGGAGTTGAAAGTTGGCGATTGTGCTTCCAAATTTTCTTAGCTTTTCTTGCTTGCTTGTTTGTAAATAGGTTATACCGCAAAGACAAATTGAAACATAATGCACATTGCAATGTTGCTGTTGGCGTGGTTTCTGTGTGCTCTAGCGTAGCCAGGATTTTGTAATGGAGGAGGTTTGGAGAACAGTGACGCACCCAGGATTTATGAAAGAGGGGGCACAACCGGGGATCTGGGGGCGCAGCCGCCAACGAATTTTTGCGGTTTTCACATAAAAACACTCACTTTAGCACACTTTTTATCGAAAAAGGGCATGAAGTAAGTGCAGTCATTATAGACAATGCAAAAACATTTTCGCAGCTTATGTCTAAAAGCAAAAGCTAGGTTAAAATCAGTGAAAGGAGGCTGCAACCATTATTAGTTTGAGAAATCATAGACTGAAAATTAGGTTTTAGCACCTTATTAAGGAAGGGGGGGGGGGCACGGCACCGTGCCCCCCTGCGTGCGCCTATGATTGAGAATGACGTCACATTTGACCATACGTTGTATAATAGCAAAAGATGGCCCCAAATTTGAAAGAGATGTTTTAAACTAAAAATACTGAAAGCAGTTAAGGCACAATCATTGTAAGGAAGTCAAAGGAATGCTTTCTGGTGGAAATGGTAAAACGATATTCAAACGTTAGCCATTTAGTTCTTTTTTGAGCTACGTAAATCATTTTTGCTTGAAATCGTTTAGTCTTTTTTCTGCGGAAGGTCTGAGGGGCCGAGGGCAGTTGCGTGTAGGCTATAGGAGCGGCACTGCCCTGCTAATAAAATTGAGTCATTGCTTCATAAGCATAACGGCAAAAAACAAGATTCACAAAACAACGCTACGTAATTCTTGTTGTTATGACAATTACAAAACCAGATTCTCAATGACTAACTATCTAGCACGTCAAAATAAATATCAGAAAAAGAAGTAAGTATGAAGCCATTTCAGTCTCTAAAAGAGTTTTGACTTTTCCGTACCGTGGTTACCCCACTAAATTTTAAATTCTATAAACACGACACCCGAGTATTAAAATATCACCATCGGGTAACATGCAGTTAAAAGTGAACTTTATGCTGTTTCATACTTCTGTTCTGAATGTATAATATTTCTGCGCCTTTTATCACCCCCGAAATCCAGTTCGTGGAATCCGCCTCTGGCTACGCGTCCAATTAACATAAAAAAACCGCCTTAGGCCATGTAGTAAAAATAACTAACGCTTCAAAAAGAAAGTCAGAAAGAGACGTAAGTATGACGTCACTTGAAGCTTAATAGGGGGTTGTAACCCCCAAACCTCCCCCTCCCGTGGCTACGCCACTGTCTGTGTGGCATAGAATTTTGTCTTATGGTGTTCTTGCTCGAAGTTGAGGTGTGGAGTTAATGACTTGCAGATAGTCCATTGACACGCTGCCATCCTGGCTACGGGCCTGCACACCACTTTTCTAGCGTAACTGTTGATTGAACAGGAAACTCAGTCTTGGAACTAAGTAAATGCGAGTTTATTGCGCGTAACCATTTGGATGTTTTATCATGATAAAGTTCTTGACGTTGATTATAAAACCGGCAATATTTTTTTGATTATAATAGAATAAACGTCAAAAACTCTATCATAAACATTGGTACGCGTTTTAAAATATCGGAAGTGGTGCATTTTTGATACATCCCAAAAAAACATGGCTTCAGGCTTCTTTAATAATACCGATAATTTGGGCTACAAAATGTTACACATTTGGTAACACAGCGAATGGATAAAGTGAGAAACTGAGAAGTGACCGGAGAAGTCTACGGATTTGGATTAAGGGCAATAACCAAAGTCCGTATAACTTCGTATAAGTTGCGCGGACAGGAATGGAGCAGAGACAATGGGGCAAAAAATGTGTCCAAAAAGACAATCGCCTGCCTATCTTTTATAATGCAAAAACGTTTGAAAGTGTTAGAAAAAAGGTCATAACTTTAGTTACGTTCGTTCGATTTTGAAAATTTCAACTGCATCGTAAAGCTCCTAATTTTAGCTATCGTTTAAAACAAATTTCAAGAAAATTGATGGTGTTTTAAGCACTCTAAATGGTTAATAATTTGGACATACTTAGGAATTTTTGAAGCAATTTTTACGCTAGCAGCATTTCTTGCTGTTTTAAATGCATAAATATAGCACAGATTTGCAAAAAGTAAAAGTTATTGTTTGATTTAAACTAGGTTCAATTACAAAAATTTGAACTTCAATATGAAAGTCGCCTAGCTATTGATCGTAGTTTTCCAAGCCTTCAAAGATTTGTTGCAAGAAAATGATTGCGTAAATTGTTTTAAACCTCGTGTAAAAGTAGGTTTCACTATTCGTGCGTAGAACTAGGTTTTGCAACCATGGTAGATTCACCAGATTGGAGTGAGGTTGTTAACTTCTATCATGATTCACCCTTGGACCATGTGTAAAACGAGCCTCTAGTTAATTTTATTCTGGCCCACAATATTTGATTTTAAAAGCCCGAGGTTTGAAATTCAAGAAGCTGCGGCCGTGAAACGACGTAGACCTATGTTAATGGATATGAAACAGTAAAATCGAAAAGTAAAATAGATACCGGTATATTTTTCCCGCTTAAATTTTGCTTATTGAATTTTTCGTTTAACAAATGGTCCAAAGCCCGAGGGTGAAGCACGACAGAAGTTAACAGCCACACTACCAACCTAACACGGTTGTAAAAATTTAATTCTATATAGTGAAGCCTTATTTTACATGAGGTTTAAAACAATTTATGCAATCATTTTCTAGCGAAAAAGTTTTAAGGGTTTGAAAAACCACGACCAATAGCTACGCTAATTTCATAGTGAAGTTTAAATTTTTGTGATTGAACCTATTTAATTTGAATCAGATTAACTCTTTGCAAATCTGCCTTATATTTATGTTTTAAAATGACAAGAAATGCTACTAGTTAAAAAACCGCTACAAAAATTTTTATCTCTGTTTAAATTATTTACGATGTAGAGTGCTTAAAACACAACCAATTTTCTTGAAATTTGTTTTAAACGATAGCGTAAGTCAAGAGCTTCATGATGCAGTTAAAATTTTTAAAATTCAACAAGCATAACCGAAGTTATGACCTTTTTTGTAACACTTTCAAGCGTTTTTACATTACGAAAGATAGGCAGGCGATTGTCTTTTTGGACACATTTTTGCTCCATTGTCGCTTAACAATGTAACGAATGATTCGCTCAACTTATACGTGAGTTATACGGACTTTGGCAATAACGAACCAAAACTTGGTGATAATTTTTTTTTTTAGATTTACTGTGGATTTAAATTTTGGATGCATGACCATTATTTAAATTTTAAAAGAAAAAAGGCTAGTTAAACCGAATAATTTGGGATTTGGATTTAATCCAATTTTCCACAAAGCTTCGAAAATGACTTACAGTCTGTTTCCATGTCCACGAAAAACTTCAGTTTTCCCAACGTGGGCCGGGTTAAGGACAACTTCCTGAAAGCTCACTTTCGCAGATCACCTCTTTAAGTGCAGGTAGGAAAGCCCACGACTTTGCAAAAATTAGCCCACAAAAAAGAAAATTTTACCTGATTTGAGCAAAGCCCGCGGGCAAAAGCCCACGAAATATGGACATTGAAACGGACTAACGGTCTGTTTACGCTAAAGGTGATTTTAATTCGATTGGTCGTTGTACGAAATTTCATCCAATTTTCGATGCAAAAGCAGTTGACGGAAATATCTTCCACTCAATTGGAGCTCGAACAATTTTGGTTTCAATCAGTTGTTTTGCCAAGCACGTAAGGCCTATACCTCACGATTGTTTTCCAGAATGCTGCGCAAAGTGACGTTGTTGTAACCTGTGAGTTCGTTGTTTGAGGTAGAGCGCTAATGATTGCAAATCTCAATCTCAAGGTTAGTGCAATAATATACATTGGTCAGTGCGCGATCCGAAACCAGAAGCAGAAGAGCTTTATTTCAGTGAGCACATGCATATTTAAACGATCACACATAAAAAGGCACAGATTAGGTTTTGGCGACACCAATTCATGAAAACCGACGCAGAATTGAGCTCAATTTGATTCTCATGTGAAACATAACAAAGAATTCTATAACTGCAAGATGTCTAGCAAGCGGAAGAAGATAACGTTTCGAATACTTAGACACATGCAGGTAAAATAAGTTAACACATAATTGCATTGTTAGGAACAGGTAATATTGTGGGAACACAGAAATTAAAATCGTTTGCAATAATTTGGCTACACACAATTGAAAGCTGCAAGGCGTTCTGCAATGTGGCTCGACTTAAAATTTAGCTGCAAAGCAAATGGAAAAGAATAAAATTTATTGCGTAATCGCCACAACATAACAGTTTCACACCATAACCTCTAACTGTTAGCCTCCGTCACTGTACCTGCAAAAAAATTGCATGTTATTGCGGATTCGAAATGGATTAGAATTTTGGAAATGTTAAATCCGTACACGTCTGAACGCGAGTTGAGTTAACTTGAGTATGAGACTTATGAGTACCGTAGTGACTAGTAGTGAGTTTGAGCGGTATGGGTAAAACCTGCAGGAGCACAAGGATCACAAAGACCGTTCCTTGAATCCTCGCAAAAACACAAGGACCGCTAGTGAGTTATTACTAGGGTTTAGGGAACGGTCCATGTGCTCCTACAGGTTTTAGAAGGGCCCAGTTAGAGCTGTTACGGTAAGTGCGCACTCTGCTCGTCCATGCCACATTGTCTTACATCAGCACATGCAGTGTTGCTGAGGGTACGGTAAGCTACTCGCAGTCTACCGTACTGCATGATAAATTTATTGCTGTACTGGTAATGTGTGGTGAACAGGTCTGCGAACTCGATCGTTTTTGCCAAACTCAAACTCAAAAACTAAAATTTTTTTAACTCTAACTTGAACTCGCAAAAAAAAACAAACGAGTTCGAGTTCACTAATTGAGTGCTTAAAATTTATTGATTCAAATCTCTCAAAACGAACTTTACCTTTGATTTTTTGTTACCGGTATAGATAGAATAGCGGTTAATTGGCAATTTTGCGATTTTGTTGCAGATATTGCATTATTTTGCATTTCATTTTGCGACTTTGTGTTGTCTCATTGAAACTGATTTTTTTGCATCATAATTGGTGTTTCGAGAGATTTTAATCAAAATGTAGAGCAATGCAGCAGCCTGCTCAGTGCTCACCTGCAGCTGTTTGTGTGTTACCGTACTAAGTTAAGGTTTGGTTGAGGTTGGAATATTTTGAAGCTGAGTACTGAGTAGATCAGTAAATAGGTCAAGAGAGTGCTGGCTTTAGTGGTAAGGTATGAAAGTTTAATTTCGCAGAGTTTGACACTGAGCCTGCTGACATGGTTGCCAGTAACTTCGCCACATGGTAACTTCGCCACACTTTCATACATCAAAAATTTACATTGCCTACACCGAAACAAGACTTTAAATTCCCGGTTGCCGTAAAAAATTTTATCGGGCTTTTCGAGTTACTTAGTAACTTCGCCACATACCGTAAATCGAAACTGTGGGGTAAGATGTGGGGAGAGAGGTGTGGGAGAGTGCATGGGGTGAATAAGGAAGTGTGTTGGGGTGTAGGGGGAGGTCAGGGGAGCTGTGGGAAGAGATATGGGGGGTGTGGGGGAGATGTAGGGAAATGTGTTGGGGTGTGGGGGGAGGTAAGGAAAGATGTGTGGGGAGTGGAGAAGTGTGGGGAGGGTGTGGGAAAGTGTATGGGGTGAGGGGGAAGTGTGTTGGCGTGTGAGGAAAGAATGTGGGGAGGATAATGGGGAAGATGTAGGGAAATGTGTTGAGGTGTGGGGCCCCAACACACTTTTAATTCCCCACATCTCCCTACCCTCACCTTTCCCTTCATCTCTCCTTACCTCCCCCACACCCCATCACACTTTCCTACACCTCCTTTCATACCTCTTCCCACATCCCTTCTTCCTCCCCCCACACCCCAACACATTTTCCTACTATCCCCACATCTCCCTTCACCTTCTCAAAGTGTGGCGAAGTTACCATGTGACGAAGTTTCTGTGACAAAGTTACTGTGGCGAAGTTACCATGTGGCGAAGTTACTGGCAACCGCTGACATTGTTTAAAGATCTTGTTTTCAGTGTTTCAGCTGGATTCGTAAAATATTTTTTTAACTCAGAGTTGGGTGGCATTGAAAAAAGTTTGGGATTCAATCTAATGGATTTACCAGTTTACTGACATTTTACCTGTTTTACTATATGAAAGATGGCGCTTTAAGAAGTTACAGAGAATTTAATTAGAGACGGCAGAGAAGAAAGATGGAAGCAAGTCTGGCGCAGCTTGCTTTACATGTGAATGAAAACATAAGTTTGGCGGTCAAAGGGTGTTGCCTAAAAAGGTACAGGAGCACCTACGGTTAACTGAAAAACTGTACTCTGAACCCTGTGACTATCTTTTCAAAAAGGTGTTGAAATCCTTGTGAAAATAACCATTATTATGAAATTAGCCACCTTTATTAATTTTTGAGCGCCACTCTAATCCAACTTGAAAACATATTTCACAAAATATTAAAAAAGCAGTTGTAAAGGTCAGTCAGAACAAGAATTAGTAAAGACCAACATTCATTCCAGGTAGACTAGCGTTAATGAAAGGGCTCACCGTCAGCGGAGTGAACTTAAACTTGAATTTGAACTGAATCATTCTTGCTGAACTCGAACTTAAACTCGGTCAAAAATCAATCGAGTTCGAAGCCCTGGTGGTGAAATATTGTTGGAAGCGTCTATTTCACCGGAAATTCCGGTTATCGAAGTTCGAAAATCGTGGTTTACGGAACCGGAAACATCCTTTAACGGTTCCCCTACTGTAAGAGTAGCACTACAAGAACCGAAAACGGTTATGCAACTACAATTTTTTAAACTTTGGTAACCGGAATTTTTGGTGAAATAGGCACTTTGAATATTGTTACTGTAGTACCAGTAATGGAGTATTGTACCATACCAGTACAGAGTATGTCATGCCTACCTACAGACCTACCGGTACTTGTACTCTACTACCTGGTTACCAGTACTCGCTTGCTGTTGTAACATCAGCTTATTTGCCTAATGCCTATGCTAGCATTAAGAGTGTGAAGTAGATTAGTCTTTTTTTGCCAGTGTCAGTATTTTTCGAGTCACCACAGTACCTTTGGGTTTAGTTGCTAAAAAAGATGCCATCGGATAAATATATTCTTTGAGATAATATAGATGTGCTTTTGCTTAAAGTTATATGTAAGTGTCAAACAGTTAAGGCAGAATGTACGGTATGTTTTCATATTTATCCTCTGATCCTCTCAAGTTTGGAATGCATTACCACTTTGCATTAGAGAAATTGATAATTTACAAAACTTTCAAGTGCAAATTGAAGTGTCATTATTTTGAATTAGCTTTTTGTGATGTACCAGATCCAGATGTTGAAAGTGTGTGCGATTTTTTTTTTTTTTTTTTGTTCTGTGATATTGATAATTATTATTGGTACTGTGATAGGCCTATCTGTAATGATTTGGTTGTGTACTGCATAGGCATAGCCTATGATGTGTCCCTTAGTCTGATGAAGGACAACAAGGTGGACTCTCATCTTAATGGACTAATGTATCTTTATTATTATTATCATATACCCGTATTTTGTTATTGTCAATAAATTATCGTGATGAACAATTTTCTATGCACACAGTGTTCAAACTTCAAAGTTAGTAGGCCTACGGTAAGTTGGTGCTGTAAAAATAATACATGGTGCCCATTAAATCTTCTTGCAATTGTTTAAAAATTTCTCTTTGTTTTGATAAATGCCACTGCAGAGTCCGTGAACTGCTCTTTTTTTCTTGAAAAACCTGAAAAGCATTTTTCCAATTTGATTAACAAACAAAAACTTTGTCAAACACATTATAAATTCATTGCAATTTTATTGAAAAAATTTATCGGCGATAGCTAATTTATTGATTTTATATCGATATTGCTTTAAAAAATTATGATTTATCGATTACAGTTGTGGGGGTCCTACTAAACACTGTAAAGGACTGAAACATCGTAAAGGATGACAAAGGACTTATCATACTAAAGGGCAGTTCCACTATATTTCAACAAATTTTCTGGCACTTGTGTACCCGACCCCTTTGAAAGTCGTTGCTTTTACACTGTTGGTAAAGAATTAATCACTGATGATCATAAAAAACAATTTTTTTAAACTCGCCCTCTGGTTGCGGAGCTACTAAAAATCGCCATTAGGTGGCAGGCGCAAGACCACCAAAATTTAAATTGATTTTTTGAGGTCATACTTTTCATGAAAAACTGTTTTGTGTGTCAAAATGTATGTTTTTGGAGGCAAGAAAAATTCAATTGTGAGGTTTATATAAGTTATTCATGAAGCAAGTAAGTTATTAGCACTTTAAAATTTTTTGAGGGCTTAAATTTTAGTCCCCAAAACTGAATGAAGGATTGCATGATAATTAAAAATTTAACTTGTCCCAAAATCTTGAACATTAACACTATAGCCTAATTTTCCTGATTCGTCGCTGCAGCAAATTTTTCCCTAATTCGTCACTCCATTTTGTTAAAAGAATATTGGTTGCTTGAAAGTCTTATTTGAACAAAACGATAGTTAGCTACAATGTGCAGTCATTACTGCTCCATCCCTGCAAATTTTATTCTAATTGAATGTGTACAACGGACAAAAATAAAAATCTCTTCGAATGCCCTCTTCAAATAACCAAAGGAAACTTGATACTAAGATGGAAATGGCCAGACTGTTGCAAAAACGCTTTTCCATTTGTGTACCAGGTAAAAAATGGTGTCCACGCTGAAAAACCCACACTGAAAGCATACAAACTGAACAAAATCAAGTTGCATTACTGTATGATTTTGGTTGCAGTTATCTGATATTGTTTAATGATTGGCATCCCGAACTACGAATTGAACAAACAGACCATGTCTTAACCTTCACAAAAATATTTTTTCGCGGAAGTTTGACATGATCTTTCATGGAGATTTTGAGGCCCCAAATTACCCCCAAAAATTATTTGATGAACTAAATTCTTAAAAAATATTCTTACTTTGACCCCAAATTCAAATTCTTCACCCTTAAAAACATATATATATTTTGACATAAAAACGAAACTTCTATGATAAATATAACTCCTAAAATTGCCAATTAAAATTTTGCATGCTTAACCCTGCCATCTAGTGGTGATTTTTATTATGTTTCTCCCTAACCAAAAGTACGATTTCAAAATTTTTTTTGGATTGTTGCTTTTACAGATCAGATGGCAGAGTGGTATGGAGCGTCTGCTTCTGGATCGGTAGACTTGGGGTTCGATTCCGAGTCGGGTCAAACCAATGACTTTAAAATTGGTATTCACAGCTTCCCTGCTTGACGCTCAGCATTAAAGGGACAGTGTGGAGAACAAGCCGGCAAGTTTACTTGTTGTGCCGTTGGGAAAGGCACTTAACGGGATTCCCCCATCTTAGTGTGGTAGACAGATGGCCGGCAACTCCTAAGCGAGCTCGTATAGCGCATTGATTGCTTTCTCGTGATAGGAGGATAAATATGCCAATAATAATAATAATATATCAGACATGGGCAAACTACGGCTCGCGGGCCAAATCTGGCACGCCGGTCCTTTTGTTCTGGCCCACCGGCACTTACACAAACATAAGCTCCCACCGTGAATTGAGCGGAAGACATTTTTTTCCTTTAGATATCATGGATGGCAGTGATTTTCAAAAAAATAAGCCTCAACAGTGCAAAATTGGAATAAAAAACGAGGTAAAAACCTTTTATTTTGGAGATCACATTCGTATGTGGACCGTGATCTCCAAAAAAAAGAAAAAAAGGTCTTCTTATTTTCCAATCAGCGCAGGGCCTGCGGTGTCAACTAGGGATGTACCGATTCCAAAATTTTTGCCGATGCTGAATCCGATGCCGATTCCAAAAAAATTGCCGATACTTGCTGATGCTGATTCCGATGCCGATTAATCGGCACATCCTTACAATAAACAATGCGCTCGCTAAGCAGTAGAAACTTCTTTGTTTCTTTCTTTCTCCCAATACTTGTTATTTTTTCACTTTGCTTAGCGTGTATAAACGCTTTCGTAAAAAGAAAATTGTTTCTGGCTAGTAAAAAAAACAAATATAACACTATCTCATTTGGGAAAATTAGCAAGTTTATTATGATATGTACGAAGAATCGGTAAGTATCAGCTATATTTTGCCGATGTCGATTCCAAAAATATTGCCAATACTTGCCGATGCCAATTAATCGGCACATTCCTAGCGTCAACGGTTTTTCCAAATCTTGCCTTTCGTGTGAAAAGCTTGCCCACCCCTGCCCTATATATATGTATGATGTATTATCAATTTTATTGAAAATTCCAACCTAGGATATACAGCATTTGTTGAGTTGTAATGGAACACTCCGAAGCACCGCAAAGTTTGACAAAGATCCTGATAACTCCACTTGAGCCTAGCCCTAATTTAAGGTCCTTAGTCGTTTTTTGTTATGGTATGATTCCAAGTCCTTTGTTGTTCTTTGTTATGGTATGAATCAAAGTCCTTTGTCGTTCTTTGTGGTGTTTAGTAGATCAATTTGAAGTCCTTTGTCGTTGTTTGCGATGTTCGGTAAGTCCGTTGTTGCTCCTTTGGAGTGTTTCAGTCCTTCATTGCGGTGTGTAGTAGGACCAGATTATCTGCATCGCCCACGGTTTTTTTGAAATTATTGGCTATCGTTATCGCTGTAGTACAGAAAGGTTTGTCGTGCCCATCACTGTGTGTAGTCTATGATCTGTGGTGATATGGATGTGCCGTTGCAAAAACTTTTGATTAATTATTTAATTGCTGCTTAATTACCAATATCGGTACTTGTTTGATGTGCCTTTCTGAAGGTCCTGTATTTACAAGATTAAATACTTAATTACTCTAAAATGCGTAATTTTAAACACGGCTTAATAATTCGCTATTGATGTGCCATCCTGGAGCTTACCGCATTTAACTTTGGAATTTATTCACTATGCAATTCTTTTGTAATGTAATGACGTTGGATGTTGACTCTGTATCAGCTAGGCTAAATCAATCTCTACCAAATTAAATTTAAGATTATACGTTGGCAATCAAAAGATGAACAAATTGTTTAACTTCGAAATTATTCCATTTAAAAATAAGAAAAGATTGTAATTAGTTACCCACAGTTTGCAACGAGTTGTTGAGTATACTAGGGAACAACTGGGGAAACAATTTTGGCCGGAGCCACAGCTGCGGCTGGAGAATTGCGCCTGCTGGGGCCGATGTTTATACAATACATTATATTGTGTGTAAAATATGTATGATAGCTAAGCAGGCTACTTGAGTCTTCACTCCTCATGTAAATGCCGTCAATGGTGTTACGTAATGTTTTCGTAATTGTACACGCTTTTCATTGAGCTTTTCATTAGTGCATGACGAACCTCTAAAACGCTTTAAGCATGCACGTTTTTTATTTTTACACACCGACGCATTTTTCTTATAAAATAAAAAAAATCTTTATGTAAAAATTATGATATATATATATGACTTTTATATTCGTTGTATGAGACTTCCCCAAATTTTTATGGTGGGTTTTTGCACTTTATAAGTCGTCTTACATGCCGGAATATACAGTAAATAAATTTGAAATTCAACCCTAGCCCCAGCCAATTTTCATGACCCCCGGCTAGGGTCAGACCAGAAAAAAAATGCCGGGGCTGGAGCACTGGTCAATCCCTAGAGCAGGGGTGGCCAACCTTTTGATTTCACGCGCCAATATTTTTCACTCTTAATTTAGATGCGCCACATCAAGTTAAGATTAAAAAAAAACGTGTTTTTTTTTCACTTACAACTCTAGTCTTCGCGCCCTCAGACAGTGGCGCACCCAGGATTTGGCAAAGAGGGGCCACAACCGCGGGTCTGAGGGTGAAACCCGCAGCCACCAACGGATTTTTACGGTTTTCACGCAGAAAAACACTCATTTTAGCACACTTTTTTTTATCGAAAAAAGGGCGTGCAGTGAGCGCAGGCACTACGGACAATGCAAAAATATTTTGGCAGCTTATGTCTAAAAGTAGAAGCTTGGCTAAAATAAATGAAAGGAAGCTACAACCATTATTAGTTTGATAAATTATAGACTGAAAGTTAGGTTTTAGCACCTTATTACAAGGACAAAAGGGGGGGGGGGGAGCATGGCACCGTGGCTCCCCTGCGTGCGCCTATGCCCTCAGACGTCCTGTTTTCCACTGACAATGTCGGTGTAGAGCAAAAAATAAAAAAAGGTTTTCACGCCCTCAGATGTTCTGTTTTCCACTGAAAAATATCGGTGGAGTGCAAATAAAAAAAAAAATAATAAAAAATTGGTGAGCAGAAGTTGCTTGTCATCAAAAAGGTGCAATGCGCCACTTTTAAGTAGCTGATGCGCCACGTATGGCGCATGCGCCACAGGTTGGCCACCCCTGCCCTAGAGTATACTCAAGAATAAATTTTTTTAAGAAAGTTTTTGAAGTGAAACTGGTACTTTGTTCCAAATTTTAACTCCTGTGTAATTTATAATCGTTTGAGCTTTGTTAGTAGAAAAAAATGGTGAAAAATATGTATTTGAAGAGGCGCTTCTTGTATTGTGGTGTTGAATAGTTTTTAGAGATAAAAAGTAATCACTAAACAAAGGAGGAAGTTTATTATGTTCGTATAAATACATAAATTTTGCCACTTCGAGTGTATGTAGGTCTTCTATTTTCAGTAGCTTTGATGAGTGGTAGAGAAAGTTGTTAAAAACGTGGCTTTGAGGTTCAATCCTAAACATGAGTCTTAAAATTTTGTTTTGTAGAATTTGGAGAGGTTGAATTGCTGATTTAAAATCATTTACCCACTAAAGAATTCTATTTAACAAATGCTGGGTAACGTCTAGTATCAGCCCCCAGGTTCGAATAGGTTTGTTAAATTTAGTTTGGGTTCGGTTCAGTTACAACCCTAACCGAACCTCACCTTAACTGATCCTGGGAGCTGATACTGGACGTTACCCCAAATAGCTTTTAACAAAACTGTGATAAAGTGTTTTCAAAGTTTCAAAATTAACAAAATGTCGTAGTTTTGAAATAATTCTAGCAGATTGTGATAGCTTGTGATAACAAAAAATATTGTTAACCAAAAAATGTTGTTTATACAAAAAATATTGTTATATTTTAAAAACAGATTGTGATAACTAAAAAAACTCCAATGATGTAATAAAAATACGGCATAAAGCGTTACTGGAACCTGATTCATGCATTAGACTCACCGGCTTATAACGCACACGATAAACTTTTGACAAAAAAAAGGATTTGAAAGTGTGCCTTATGGTTGGCAAAGTATGGTACCGTAGGTTAATTTTGTAAACTTTTGTGTGAATCATTTTTAGACAGTAATGTCCTTCATTTTCCTGGCTTTGCAATGGTCACCCTAAGTGGCGCGGGTGTAGAGCATTGACAGGCTTGCAGGCATTTTTCAACGTTTCTTTTTCAGCATCAAAAGTAAGCTTTAACCTTGAGTAGTGCCCAAGACTTCTATTATGAAAATGCTGCTGTGCCAGATCCCATGTTTCTTTCTTTACCAAACATTGATGTTATGGTACGACACAGTGGTTCTCAAACTGGGGACTGCGGTCCCCTTGGGGTTCATGAAGCAGTTTCAGGGGGATCGAAAACAGTGATGGTCTCGATAAACCTTTCTGTACTAAATCGATAACGATAATCGATAATTTGAAAAAGCCCAGGGCAATACCAATAATCCATATATCTCAATTTCTTACAAGTAGTATCGATAATCGACGAATCATTGCCGAGAAATTTTGCGATAAATGTTGCGGTAATTTTTCAATAAGTTCCAAAGGCGAAATTTTTTTTTTCTGTACATCAAACTGCAAAAACTTTTTTTTTACATTTTTCAAGAAAACAGAGCAGTTCAGGGACTCAGCCGTGGCATTTAACAAAACAAAGATATATTTTTTAAAATTGCAACAAGACTTAATGGACACCGTATGTTTTTTCCGCAGCACCAACTCACTAACTTTGAAGTTTGAACACTGCGAGCATAAACAATCATTTATCACAATAATTTATCGGCGATAACAGAATATTTTACAAAAGCGATATCAGTAATCGATAAATCAAAACTATTTTGAGCGATAACAATAATCGGTAATAAATTATCGTCGATAAATGCCCATCTCGATCATAAAGAGGTCACAGATTTCTGATAAATCATCCCCTTGAATTGTGCTTGATTGGACATCTGCGGATGTGATAATCTTTCATCTTTTTTGCTCTTCACTTGATTTTGCATGTAAAATTGGACATTTCTACGGACATAATGACGTTTTTTTTTCTGCACTTGATTTTGCGAGGAAATTTTAAAAAATAAAGGACCATAATTGATAGAAAAAATCTTAGGGAACCGTAAAGTCGAAATTTTAAAAAAGTTTGAGAACCACTGGTATGACATCATCAGCAGTTGGTTAAAACATACAAATTGAACATTGGACAACAGTATTGGATGGATTGATTAGTGGAATTGTAGCTAGAATTGAGACCTTGTTGCCAAAGGGTTCATCACACTGCTCCTGACCATGATGGTAAAAAATTTAAAAGCTTATCAGTGTTTTTGTTTAAAATTTATGAATAGTGTATTAACTGTGAAGTTCCCAAATCAATTTTTCATCTACACCAAATTACATTTTATTAGTTCATTCCAAACTGTGGGTTGAAATTAGAGATTTTGAGCCATTAGTTGGCATCTGATGTTTAGACCTATGACTTGGGACACTAGCGTAGCCAGGATTTTGCAATGGGGGGAGGGGGGTTAAGAATGACGTTTTACTGGAGCGGATCCAGAAAGTTTTGGTGGGGGAGTGTGTAATTTTGAATTAGGTTGAATGTTAACTAAATACTAAGACGTTTAGACCCGGAAACGGGCCTAAATAAGCCTTTTGAAAATGTGTATTGTCAGAAGCGTATTCAGAATTTTTTTCAGGGAGGGGGTACCAATTTTGGTCATTTTTTTAAGCGCATTTTTTTTGGCAGAGTTAATTTTAAGCAACGTAAGTACCAAAAACGACTCTAGGGGGGTCCGGGGGCATGCTCCCTCGGAAATTTTTTGAAAATTTGCATACTGCAATGGCTATTTTAGTGCTTTTTAAGCAGTTTTTGGGAAAGCTGTCATATTTTTGGCCCCTAACTTTGAGTGCTTCACCAATGATGCATTTTGTTCGCACAGTTTCGACTATGCGTGCTTAAGGTGACTGCGGCATATTGTTATGAAGAGGTTCGAAATTATGGAAAAATTATATTCATGCAAACATTGTTGAAAATGGCTGGTAGGGGAATGCATACGCAGCATACCTCACATCCCCCCTGGTTGTCTAATAACAAAAGATGGCCTCAAACTTAAGAGATATGTTTTATACTAAAAATACCGAGGACAGTTAAGGCACGATGGTTGTAAGGAAGTCAAAGGAATGCTTTCTGGTGGAAATGGTAAAACGATATTCAAATGTTAGCCATTTAGTTCTTTTTTGAGCTGCTGTACGTAGATCAGTTTTGCTTGAAATCGCTTAGTCTACCAATGTTTATTATAAAGAAAAAGTGGAAGGTTAGGTGTCCGAAACGGGCTTACTGGGACTCGAAAATATAAACAGCTATTTTCCTTGATTCTAGCTTTGCGTGCTTTTGATTCTAAAAAATTTAAGTTAGTGATTGTTGAGTTTATAGCTATATAATTAATGTCTGCACATTTTTTCTGGCAGGTTGTTATGAAATTTTTAAAGTAATGGTAAATGTTATAAAAGGAGTTTTGGTTAAATGTGATCCTGCTATGAAGCAATATTTGTTACATTTGGATGAAACTAATGCTTTGGGCCGAAAATTTATTTTGCAAGATTTAGACGAAACCCATTTATTTGTTGCGGAAGAATTTATTCCTCAAATTCAAGATAAAATTGATGATTTAATGGACGCTAATTCTTTTGCTTTAGGTCAGTAAAAATTTACAATGACAATGGACTGGTCTGACGATGATTACTCAGACGATTCTGATATTTGTAACAGTGATATTGAATTTGAGTTGTATAGTCAATTACATTATAAAGACGGAAATAAAAAGCCGACCTGTAGCGGTATTTCTAGTGCTATTAGCAAACACAAAGGTATTTCTAGTAGTGGTACAAATACCAAAAACCAATTTCAGTTCTTCAGTGAAGGTGGGTCATCTCCTAGTTCTCTCTCAACACTATCCAGTGATATAAAAGATTGGGAATACATTGTAAGCAGTAGTGATGAAAATGAGGATAGCTGTTCCCGAAATGGCAGTAAAAAAAAGGATGAACCAGATAAGTTGTGGAAAATTTCTGACCTTGACTCCGAGAGGGTGAATCAACGTATTGTTCGATATTACAGTAAGACTCGCGTCAGATGTGCAAAATGTCGGAAGGTGGGTCATGATACATCAGACTGTAATCAGCCGAAAAAAGTTCGACGATGTTGTTTATGTGGTAATAGGAGTCACGTGATGCGTTTTTGTAAAATTTCCAAATCTCTCGGCCATTGTTATAATGAAAAGGAAAAATGTACTCGTTGTAATCAAAGAGGCCATGGCTTTGATCAGTGTCCCGATAAATGGAGACAGTTTCATTTAACTGTGAAGCCAGGTCTCATTATTGAAGCTAAAGATTTTGAGGGAGAAGCAGATAGACAAGAATGCTATCACTGTTGTAAAACCGGTCATCTGCCATATATTTGTGAACATAGGTGGGATCAAAAAAATTGCGTTTTTCTTTCACCAACTGTGTTTAGCTATGATTGCTGCAATGATGAAGTAAAGTCAGCCCAATGTAATGAATGGGGACCTAAAAACCGTGGCTTTGCTAAAACAATAAGTGAAGGAAAAGCAACCAAAGAAATAAAAGTTAGTTGGTTATCGTTTAAGGAAATACAGAAAAACCTTTCAAATAATACCCACAAAAAGACAGATTTTTTCAAAAGCACGAAACCGAAGAAAAGAAAGCTTGAAGATCATGACGCTAATGTGGAAAAAAACGTAAAAGAATCAAAGAAAAAATGTTTGAAAAATTTGGCAGGAAAATCCAAAATAGAAAGTGAAATGAAGAGAAAAATGAAAAACAAGAAGAAATCAAAAAAAGTCTCAAATGACGGCAACTCATCGAATTCCCAAATTAAAAAAGCATCTAAGAAAAAATCGGAAAAGACTGAAATTAACCCGAAGAAGTCGAAAAAGAACAAGTTGAAAAATGTTGCTGATGCCAAAAACGGTGAATCTGAAATTTCACCAAACACAAATACCGAAGCAGATAAAATTACGATGTCATATGATCATGAACTCAAGAAGCCGTTTTCGAGTAAATCTTCGAAACATAGTGAAAGCTGTTTGCATGGTCAAACAATCAACAATTCGAAACTTTCCAAAACGAAGAAGAAAATTAGCAAGCTTATCAAAAAGAAAAAAGAATCAAAAAAAGTTAAGAGTGCTTCCAATGGCTCCCCTATATTAAACTCAGCATTGCAATCAGTAAATACTCAATCACATAGGAATGGCGAAGTGAAGCACTATGCTTCAAGTGAGCTTGCAGCTACTACACAAAACATTTCTGGAGGTAAAATTGGTTCATGTGCAAACCAGTTAATTGATGTGCCGTTTCCATGTGCTTGATTTATATCAAAAATTTAGTGTTAAATTTTACGAAGGCACTACACTGTCTTGCTTCCTCCAGTGAGAAGCATGGCTGTGGCACACGATTACGCCCATCTGTTTTAAAATAAGACTTTTAGTCATAACCGGCTCGTCATAGAACTACTCGAAGATGAGACAGGGTGTTGGTGTTGGGGCTAG
This sequence comes from Trididemnum miniatum, assembly GCA_964006365.1. Lineage (NCBI taxonomy): Eukaryota > Metazoa > Chordata > Ascidiacea > Aplousobranchia > Didemnidae > Trididemnum > Trididemnum miniatum. The sequence goes on along the minus strand of OZ023240.1, from coordinate 11,793,085 downwards.
GTGTTGCAGCGTCGAGTTGTCCCACTCAGAATAAAATTGCACTTTCACTTTTTGGGGTAAATGAAGGAAGTTTTATGATTTTTCAACTGCATGTTACTTGGAACCAGCAGTTACTCTGGGATATAAATTTGCAAAAATTCATGCAAGATAAGTGCCTAAGAATTGCGTTGTATTTTCGTGCGTAGTTGCCATGAAATTGGTTGTACTTTGGATAGCCGAATTCTAGTGTAAATTGGCTTATTTTGTGTTAACATTTGAATTACAGTAGCTTAGAAAAAGCTGTTATTCTTTGCATTTTGGCCATACGGCATTCCGGGTATTGTTAAATTTTGTTAACGCGTGAGACAGATTCTGAACTTAGCAGATCTTTGATGAACAATAAATTTGAATGAGTTTTCTATTCTTTGGTTCGCATACACGTGCTTCAGTGATATGACTGTAAATGTTTAAATACCTGTTCCCAACTGTAAGCTGTACCTGTCACTAGGGATGTCCATTTCAGAATATCGAATCCTACGGAACCGGTTCCGTTTTTAGGATTCTGTTTGATTGTGGCGAAAAATTGCGCGTGATAAATCTTTTCAGACGTTGCGCATAAACGCAAGTGCGCGCTTGGTCTCGTGTTTGTGTGATCATGCGGTCATTGCGGTGTTCGTCGGAGGCCGTAAAAAATTTGTGGGAGGCCATGAGTGTAGTATGCAACGCTTGTATATGAATGGGAGCTGTATTTTTTGCATGCGTTTCTGAAATTCAAGAGGGGCATGCCCGCTGTTAGCGCTATGACTATGCCACTGCGTGATGTGTGCTTGAATTTATAGTGCTGTTATCCTTGTGCTGGCTATAAATTCACGAAAAATGAAAGAAGTGTTTGATTTTTTTTTGTTTTGCAGAGGTCGTGCGGCTGCGTGCTGAACTGATATCAAAATAGTACTAACGGCCATTTTATAGATTTAGGATTCGAAAAAAAAGATTCGAAATTATTTTAGAATACTTAATTAATCTGAAATGGACATCTCTGCTTGTTATCGGTGTCGAGTTTTTCTCTGCGTGGTTTTGAGATGTAAAAACCTTATGATTTATGCACGGATAAATTTCGATAATTTGCTATCTGGAGTTTTAGCTCGCGTTTTGTTGGGTAGTGAAAGCATTTATTTATAAACTTAGTAAATTCCAATTCATTTCATTGCGCTTTTAATTTAACATTCCGTTTACTGATAGATAGCATGATTGTGTCAGAATATTAATAGTTATTATCAGAATTTATGCCAGACAATGCGTATTTTGCAAGGGGGAGGGGCATTATGGAACAGTTTTCGTAACATCTCACCAGTAAAACGAATGCAAAAGCGCAAGTATGTATACATAACCGGTAGCACTAAAAACCGTGTGGAAGCTTACGGTGCCCATACGGCTCCATAGTCTATACGGTTTTCAGTCAGTGATGGAGTCGAGTACTCAACCTTCGAGTGCTGGTGGTTGGCTTCAAGTACGAGTATTACAAGCTCGAGTACCGAGTACATTTTGATTTTTCGCAATTAAACTTTACGCTTTAAAATCAATAATAGAACACGACGTTGTGTTTTTCCATTTCATTTCGCGAATATCTCAAAAACTACATGCGATAGAAATTTGATTTTTACGTTTAGTGAAAAATAGAGGCTAAACATCAAATGTATGCAAAACAAAAATCGAAAATTTGGCTACGTTGTATTCTTCCTGAAAACGGCAGAAGTCTTGGGTCACTTTCATTTAAATCACTTATTTTACTGAAAAAACAGGAACCGGAACAAGCCAGCATATGTCCAGGGTCGGGGAATACCCTAAATATCGCAACAATGTTTATTTAAATGAAGCCACGATCGTGACATCTCGGAGAAAAAATATCAAAGTACTCGTGTACTCGCCGACTGATTTTTAGACACAGTTCTAGTACTTTCCATTTTGAGTACGAGTACTTTTTGAAATTAATAGTTTCGAGTACGAGTACTCAGAAAAGCTGTACTCGAGTACTCCATCACTGTTTTCAGTTCCACCTATATATAACCGCAGACAGCGAACACTGTTTCGACCTGTCAGGTTTGGTCAGTGCAGTTGTTCTGACCGACATTTACTCAAGGCAATGTACAGTACCGGCCAGAATGGACTGGACACCTTTGATGTTTTCTCATTTCATGTGTCTAAACCACACAATACAATTAATTTAATCGAACCAGACAATGTAAATAGGCCTAAATGTCTTGTGTCTAAACCACACAATTCAATTTAAAACATACGGTTCGGGATCACGACCCCTGATCCCAACCCAACTCTCTCCGGCTCCATCACCTCCGATCCCAACCCCTTCCGGCCAGGGGCGCACCCAGCATATTTCAAAGGGTGGGGGGTTCTAAAAAAAGAACTCGATCCCACACTCAGGAGCGGATCTAGACGGGGCGGTGAAATTTTGAATTAGGTTGAATGTTAACTAAATACAAGGATATTAGACCGCAAAAAGACGTAAAAAGCCCTTTGCAAAATGTTTTCATATCTACGGTGTACTCAGAAATGTTTTCAGGGAGGGGCACCAATTTCTGACTTATTTTCTTGCGTAGCTTTTTCCGGCAGAATTATTTTAACTTAAAGCTTGTTGAGAATCCAAAAGGTTCGGGGGAATGCTCTTCCGAAAAATTTACATGCTTGTAGTGGCCATTTTAGTACTTTTGAACAATTTTGTTTAAATTTTTTGCCCCTAAATTTGAGTGTTTCACCAAATTCGATCCATTTTCGATTATGCGTGTTAAGCTTCTAGGGCGTTAGGCATATTGTTATCGAAAAGATTCAAAATTATGGAAAAATTGCATTCATCAAAAAACAAGTTGGAAATGGCTAATAGGGGGATGCATCCCCAAATCTCCCCTGGATCCGCCCCTGCCCGCACTGATGACAGCGTCTCTTACCAGCCGGTTTGGCTTCAATATGATGTGGGGCAAATTCTGTCACAGCTGTGTTGAAATAACAGTAGGCTACGTAGTGCACTTGCACAGTTAGAACACTCACTTTAAAAACAAGGTGGAGATTTTTTGTAAGATAAATTACAAAAATAATTTTAAACTGAAAGATTAAAATATCAGAAACCTGACCACAGTGCGAGGCCCCTCAAACATGATGTTCTAAGCCAAGGCTGCCCATCGTGCGGCCCGCGAGGTGGTTTTAAATGGCCCGCGATGTAATAAGTTTGTAAGTAGACTTTTTAAATGTTTAGTATGTTTTTACAGGCTTAAGTAAATTTGCCGTCCAAACGCACCATCAGTATCCTCAGGATTGGGAATCGATACGCAAAACAATAAAGAAATAATTGATTTCGATGGTGGTTTAAAAAAGCAAAGAATATTGTAATCGATATTCGATATTACACTGAGCGTTTAGTGGGGTACGCCATGCATTTTTTGTGATGCTCTCGCATTCATGCGGTAACTTACAGACAAACGACGGATAGGGGAAGGTGGGGCAATACGGGACACTTTAGAATAATCGCGCATAACTCGGTATATAAATAAATATTTTTTAAAACTAAACTATCCTCGGATAGGTGTTGACTAGTTGCATAATATTAGACTGCATTTTTTTATTTTGCTGCCTGCATCAATGTGTAATTATAAAAATAAAAACATAAAAAATTGTCCCGTTTTGCCCCTCAGCTGGGGCAAAATGGGACACCTGTCCCGTTTTGCCCCACTCCTTATTTTGCCAAATAAGACTACCAGTTTTATGGTAAAAGCAAGCTGTGGGTGAAATGAAACAGGTTTCTACTGTGATATAAGCTATTATTGATCGTAGCAGTTCAAAAAATCGGCTAACTTGTACTCGGTTGAACCCACTAGCTCAGCTTAAACTGGTAGGGTCAGGTTGCCGCAAGCTCAATTCTGGGTGGCGTTTTAAAAAATTAAACTGCCAATCCTTCCCCGCTTTGTTTGAACTTTTGTTAAAAGGGACATTTAAGCCATTGGCTTCAGCAATCTGAAAAGCCAACTCTCTCAAGGAGTCTGTGGTTAATTCAAAAAACATACATTGCATTTTTTTCGCATGCTCCAGAAGTTCATTTTCGAAGCTGCTATCAAGGGCAGGAACAAAGTGGCCAAGTTTGGCTTTCCTTGGTTGGCTTACTTCGCTGTTGACATGCCTCTCAAGTATGCTCTTTGGGATATTGTAAACAATTGCAGCTTTTCTTAAAAAATGTTTCTTCTCTTTAACATCTTTTATGGCTTGATCAAGATCAGCTTCTGGCCACTTTGAACGTTCGCTTTTCCTTTCATAATTTCTGACCATTATTATTTACGATAAATACCGGTATATATATATTGTATTTACTAGAATAGAGAAAACTATAAAAAAGAATAGTTTATGTTAGGCTATACCGGTACCATACCAGTACATTGGTATCATACCGGTAATGAAAAGGAGAATATAATTATGAAACTAAGTTACCGGTAGTTAAAAAGTCTAGGCTACCAAAAGTTAGTCTTAGGATACTGTGTACCGATATAATGTTCATTTAGCATCCAAAATCTAATCAACCGTGCCAGACTGCAGTAGCAGGTACCAGTAGCTTACTGGTACCTCTTCAGTATATAGAGAACAATATATCATATCAAGATTATTACTAGTAGGACTATGCTAAAGCAAAATATTTTTGATAAATCTTTAGCATTTCAGCACCAGCAGCTACCACTGTACAGGTACTGGTAATTTTGTGGGTTTTTACTAGGCTATTATCCTGGCACTGCCTCAAACTTTATATCTTTTAAGGTTAATCTTAAAGTCTGACTAGATTAATTAGCATATGGGACGCAAATGAAAAACAGTTAAGAGAGAGAGGATGTCCCATTATGCCCCAATAGGGTAGGTACGACTAAAAAACAAGTAACTCAGACAGTTTTTCACAAAAACTGCAAAACTTTTTTTTATTAAACACAAAGAGGCTATTGAATTTACAGAATAATTTTCTAACCAATTTGTCAACATCTTCACTTTAAATTCACTCAACTAATCAGCAACTACCTTACATGAAACTACAGCAAAAACACCTTTTCTCCCCTAACACCACGATTTTACAAAAAAGTAAAAAGTTTTTCATGCGCGAAGTTTGAAAATGTGGTAACCTAACACACAAATGCCACAAGAGTTCGCTAAACTATTTACAAGCAAAATAAAAGCTATGTCCCGTTTTGCCCCGCGTCCCGTTTTGCCCCACCTTCCCCTATGCGAAGCAACTTTGCTATTAAAAATCTTTTTGTTTTTTTTGGCGCAAAAAAAATTTATCAGCAAAAACAAAGTAATGACTAGGGCGATTTTTTGTGACCTAAAAAACTTGAAAACGTGACTTTCTTTTTGCAAAAAAGTGACTTTATTTAAAGAACAGCACAAAATGAAAAGTAACAGCAGTCTATGTTAAAAAGCAATGCAGTAGTCTCAATTAGCGCTCAAAGCTTAGCATTCTTCGGTAAAAAGTTTCTGTCTTTGGCAAGTAGCTTGTTCACGATGGAAAAACTGCGTTCTGCTGCAGCCTTTGTTGGTTGGCATCTTTGATGCAAGCTACGCACAGCAGGAGCAACTTGTTGACGACTCATTTTAGTAATATCCATCATAGGTCCTATCACTTTTTCAAAAAACTCAAGCAATGCAATTACAGTTGCTCCATACCAATGGCGCGCCCAAGATTTGGCAAAAGAATTGGCCAAAACCGGTGGGCCGCCGAAGTCTAAAATGCTTAATTGGTGCTCTGCTCCTACTAGCCAACGGATTTTTATGATTTTCACATAAAAACATTTTAGCATACTTCTAGCTGATATGAATTAAGCTATCGCTGATATGTTTTCTAGGTCCAAAAAAAAGTGTTAGAATTAGCTCAGTTAATTCTGATAAATCAGTCTAATCATCAAAAAAATGTATTGTTCTGAACGAAAACAAATCAATCGAATAGTTTAAGCAAGTGTTTGAAAATCCCAAGTGTTGACATCGCATAGATGCCTTTGCTAGTGATGTAAATCGTTTTTTTGCCTTCGTTTTTTTAAAAAAAAAAGTGTTTTTACAAAAAAAAACATAGCTAAAAAAAACTTGTTTTTTAAAAAAAACTTGTTTTTTTTGAAAACGAACTTGTTTTTGAAAACAAATTTGAGTCCGATTCTAAACTAAATATGAGTATTGGCCGCCATGATGTGTATTGTTAAGTCTTCTTGTAGTGATGGATCTAATGGGGAGTACAAGGAGTGACCTTTCCGCCCCCTAAATCCATCATGGATTGCATGCTTGTTGTTACCGATTACCAGAAAGGTGTTGCCAGTTTAATTTCTCAATGCAAAGAATAAGAAATAAAAAAGAATCGCAATAGATACCGATAGATTGAAAAAATTATGGATAAGCGAAGGTCGATAGTACACATCAATGCACTGTTCATCTGATGAGTTCATCTGATTTCCCCGTTCATCTGATGAGTGTCTGCAGTTTTTCCAGTTTTTGTAGAGAAGATAGGCTCCGGCCTAGTTTACATTTGTTGTTTTTGACCCTAACCCCAACTCTTCCATAGCCCAAGGCGCAAGCAAACTAAGTAGGTCAAATGAAGGCCTAAACCTCAATTTAACCTGATTTAACATTCAATAGCACAACGTTGTGGTTGGGCTATATTTTGGGGAAACTCAAAATTTAATACGGCAGAACTGTGCAAATCGCAAAATAGGCCTAGATGGTAAGCTTTAAGCTAGATACGCACTACTCCACAAACTATAATGAAGCAATATCACTATACGACCTACAGTCATGTTCAATGTGTTAACGCAATTTGATGCTGCTTGCTAAGCTTCATATTAAAGACAAACTTGTTTTAATTTTTCGAGAAGGAATGAATAAAAAAAAAACAAAAAAACGAGGTAAAAAAAACAGAGCAAAAAACCGCTTTTTTACATCACTAGCCATTGCATTACTGGAAGATGTAGGGCTTTATGTTTAGTATTTAACTACCTTGATGCATTACGCAAATTGTAAATCCATTCCAACTGTAGCAAGAAAAGATAAAAAAAAGAAAAATCGGGCAAAAAATAGGACAAAAAACTTTGTAACCTAAAAAATTAAACGTAACCTGAAAACGCAAAAAGTAACTTTTTGCTACTTCATAGGTTTTAAAATACTGGCCTCACACCGGTAAAATTTTGGTTCCACGCTTTTTGTGTTAATTGGAGCCAGCAAAAAAATATGTAACTTTTGTGACCTTAAATCGCCCTAGAAATGACATACCGACGATTATATTAAATTTACGAAAACAGAGTTTTCAATGAGCTATGGTCTGGACTATGCAATTTTTGTTCATGGGAAGTAATGGAAGGTCCCTATGCCTGCGTGGTCTGCCAAGAAGCAATATCTGTCGTGAAGGAATATAACCTCAAACGCCATTATGCAAGCCGACATGAAGCTAAGCATGGCAATATCAAAGGGCAAGAAATTGTTTATTATCACAGGGCAAAAATTATTGTTTAAATTTTTACGCAAATTACACCTTAATTGGAATTTAAGTGTGGTAAAAACATTTGTGTCCCGCAATGAATTTCCTCACATGAAGGTGGCCCGCAACACCAAAAAGGTTGGGCAGGCCTGGGGTAGCTTAATGGTAAACACGGCACTCTATGCAAACCACCATTAAGCAATCAAAGTTATTTTCATAAGTTCGCACTCAATGATTTTCAAGTCGCAATCACAAGAGTAGCGTAATAATAATTCGTGCAAAACTGCTGCATTATTGTTAGATCTTGGATGTAGGCCGCTGTTATTTCTCAGCTGAGATCGAATACCTAAACGTAGCTGTGAAATATGGCAAATTAAGTTAAAAACACACTACTTTCTTGCCTATTCAATTTGCTCAGCTTAAAAATTTACCGGGATCCCGATCCGGGAACGGCAAATCTACAAACAGCAATATATTGTTTTGTGGTGGGGATTTCTAAAATCAGAGAAAGAATGAGTAAAAGATTGAAAAGTATTAAATTTCCCGTCCCGAAATCTCGAAAAGGAAACCCTAGTTGCAATTCTTTCTTTCGCCTACGTTTTCTTCGAACGTTCTCCTTATTTTCACAGAGCATTTCACCAAGCATGGCCTCTATTACACTGAACTTTAATAGGTAATAAGCACACCTTATAAACTTCGACATGTGCAAAACAGCAACAATAAAGCACGCAGGAACTACGTTGATGCATTACTAGATATCTATTATTATCCATACAAAAAGCAGCATAATTTGTAACATGTGGAGTACATAAATGAATTTTGAAGACAAAAACAAAACGCCTACATAAAACCTACGGACTATAAAATATAACAAGAGGTAAAATCAAGACAAAAAGCTACCAACGACACGCGTAACTAACAGCAACTAAACACACAAGAAAAAACAGCATCGTCTGAAGTAGTAGCCACAAAAATCACAGTATTTAATGTAGTTGTGTAAATTGAAAACACAGTGGAACACTTGCGAGTAAACATTCATACGCACGAAGCAAAGAATCTTAGTAGGATCAATGTGTTTCACGCGGGTGTCAGAATTTTTCCGACATTTTTTGTGTATTTTGAAACCAGTCTTTCGGCATAAGCCTCCTGATTGTTGCTTAAACCCAATCGGATCTCTCCGTTCAGGTCACTTTCATTCAAAGTCACTCTATCCTGGATCGACGCATCTCCGACTAAACCATGAAGACGCATTCCGGAGTTGATTTGAATATCCCTGAGAAATTCAATGCGACCCACGTGATCGCGAGTTGTCGACGCGGATGACTGATCAACCCAATCACTTTCTTCTCTGTGTAATATCACAGAAGGCTTTACCTACGCAAAAACGTATCAACATATTTGAAAATTTTATCGACTTTGAACAACCCTACGCAACTATTTCAATGCAAGACACCCAAAAGCGGGTCGCGTAATTTTTAAAGAAATTAGAAATCCAACACAGCATACATCTTGCATTTTTTTGCGGTATGATGGGTCGAAGCAGCCTAGTACTAATCCTCACTGGTACCCTGTATTTGTCTGTTTTGCTGATAAAGGTAATAGCCGTCGGATTAATTGATCTATAGCAGGGGTTCTTAATCGGGGGTAAATTTTGCCTACCGAGGGGGCAGTTTTTCCGAAGTATAAACCATAACAAACTTCAATTTTCAGTATTAAAAAGGTGAAAGTGTTCCACTGGGGGTAAATTATAATTTTTCAATCGGCACGGGGTAAGGAACACAAAAAAGGTTAAGAACCTGTGATCTATAGGAATTAGTAGTTACCGGTATGCGAAAAAATTGTTTGCTGAAATAATATGTCATCCACTCACTTGATTAATACATGTTGGTTTCAAATTTACTTCATCCATTGATACTTTCGCTTGTTTTCTAATATCTCGCTTCTCTGAATTTTTATCACCACTAGATGTCACTGTCATAACTTTTTTCCGCAAGGCCGGATTTTTTTTCAAATGTGATCGAAGGCGGTAATTGTCTCCTATTTGGACAACAGGAGGAGGTCGTTTGTAGTCATCGAAGTTTCGGAACTTGTCAACTACCGTAGCTTGATCACACGGAAGATCGGAGAGATGAAGACTCTCCTTTGTTGTGGAGGAGTCGCTATCGGAGACATTGTACTGAGTGTTAGTGGTCAAGAGAGAAGGTACAGTGGCCGCAGTTACATCACCAATGGATGGTTTGGTAAATGAAGCTTTTGAGAAATCCTTGGCTAGTGCGGAGTCGTACGGAGATGCCAATTCGTCTGTAATGGACTTGGGAAATGAATCAAGGGTATAAGTCAAGTTATTACGTGGATTTTCGTCAGAAAACCGGTTACTTGACTCGCCAGGTTTCTGTGGATTGCCATTATTATCTAAACTAACTAGCAGACGAACCCCGTCCATATTAGAAAGATATTCTCTAGTATACGGGGTCTCTGTCGCAGCAGGGCTGATATGAGAGAAAGGAAGAGTACAAGCTGTAGGGTGAAAACGTATGCGATGTGGAGACGTCGAAGACAAAATCTCAGACCTAGATTGAAGAGAGTTAATCAGGTCTTTTTCCCTTAACCTTCCATCATCCAACTGGTCACATGATTTAGATCGAAGAGACACTCCCATGCTACGAGCATATTCTTTCTCATAGGCGTGACTTGACGGAGCCAAGTCCAAATGAAAATCTTCCTTAAAATTTACGGGATTGACAGGCATGTCATGTCTAGCTACAGCGATTTCATCGTCTATTTCAATTTGATTAGCTTCACCACAGGAGCAAGGAGGGACCAAGTGTTCGGAGAGAGGAGCAATCAAAGAGAGAGGTTGAGGAGAAATAGAGCTGAGGGGAGTGGGCGATTTTGATTTCCTGGGGAAATGGCCAGGATGAAAATCCGAAGAGGAACGATTGGAAGGGGAGGTAAAATGGCGTCTGCGATGGATGTTGCTCTGTATAGACTTATCAGACTGGGGGCATTTTTCAGGGATTACTAGCGCATCCTCTGCGGTGAGAGGTAGTTTTTCCGTTGCTGCCTTATGAGTGAGCAACTGACAGCCACAAGGCAATTTTGGAGCAAGATGTGAAGATGCTTTTACATTTTCTTCATTCTTTTTTAGAACTTTCTTCTGAGCAGCAGAGTCCAGACAAGAGAGTCTCGTAAGGAGTTTATCATATCGATGTTTTATTGAATTATAATCTTTTTCCAGTAATGATTTACTCAACGACATCTCGCGTTGCTCTACAAAAAAAAGGTTGGATTTAGTAGGCAAAAATGAATAAAGTTGGTTGCAAATCAAACCAGTAACGCAATCCACAGTAAGCATTGAGCAAAGACAACAGACTTTAAGGAACAATAAACCCTAACTTTTTACTTTGGCTTAACAAATAGCAAAAAAATCATGCTGTTTGACGACGTTGGATTTACTTCCTAAAACGCCCTTACTTAAAAGTTATAGCAGCTTTTTGACCACCTTGTGATGGAGGTGCAGTGAGTGGTGCACTCTATCGAATTTTCATTGGCAGCCACTTTTACGGATTCACTTTGTCAGTGTGCACTTTGATGTCATAGCGTTCTCTGGGAAAAGGCGCAACAGCAGTTGGCTAGACGAGTAGACGTGTAGGTAATAATGGACGACTGGTATTCAACAAATATGAATTAAAAAGTATTAGGCCGTCTGATCACAGATAATAGCCAGTCAGTCAGCAATCTGCTAGACTACCAACACTGTTATCTTACGAAGATGCCAGACACCGCACCGGCACCTATAGTAGGCCTACTAGGGTGTTTCATGATTTCACCACTTTCGAACTTAATTACGAGTACTTTTTTTCTGATGGAGTTTTGGGTGCTGATTACGAATTTGACATTATTTTTTCATTATGACGCTCCACCACGCGCTTTTTCGCGTTTTTTTTTTTTGATATCTCGAAAACTACTCATCATAGAACAAAATTAACACCAAACGATGCAGAACACATGATTTCCTATATGCGTTCTAGAGGAAAGTAAGCCCTATCTGCTCCCTAAAACAGTTATTACAAAAAAAAAACACTTTTTGAAGACCTAAACCACAACTTTGCTCATAAGACCCAACTTTTCACATAAACATTATGTCGTTATTACGCGACAATAAATTTACAGTCAGTCAGTCAGTATTTTATTATTTTGCCATACACAAGAAGGGGCGCATAAAGATACTTGCAAAGTTGCAATGTACAGTACCATATGAAACCACAATTTGATGTACACTGCGGATGAAGCGAAAGAGCAGAGCTCACCAGGTCAGCTTCACCCACAATCTTACCTCCCACTTGATACATAAAAGAAACAAAGAAACGAACAAAGCAGCAGGATACTGTACAAAGCACAAATTAGCAAGAAAAAAAAAAATAATAATAATAATTTAGCAAGCTGCATGAGCAGCAAAAGTTATGCGTGTTGCCTAGGGTGATGCAGTTGTCCCAATGTTATGAAATGACACTGAACCTTTGTCAGGTACTGTGGTTTGGTGATAAACATCTTTGCAAAATTTGGTTGAATTTTATCAACATTTAGGTTAGGCAGAAGGGACATCTTTGTACTGCCAGCAAGGTTTCCATTTTTTTGCCTGTCGCATAGATTTTAATTTTTTTTTGTATAATCTAAACTTAAAAGCAAGTGTATTTAAAGCAGTTAGGTTGAATTTTATCAAAGTGTAGGTTGGGCTGATGAAACGTCTTTTTTTTTGCTAGCAGGTTTTCCATTTTTTTTACTTATAACATAATTTTTAATACACTATAAGCTAAAAAGTAAGAGGAATTGAAGGACATACCCGCATGATAAATTTTCCAGCCTATAGATTGTAAATACATACAGCACTCAACTTCAACTCGAGAAGGATAAATTAAAAATTTTAGGCAGCGTGGCCGAGTGGTCGCTTTTACGAAGGCTATGATCGCAAGGTTGATAGTTCAACTCCCACCAAAGCCTCGTTGTTGCGTCCTTGGATAAGACGCTTCACAATTGTCTCTGCTTGGTGGAATCTAACAAGCATCAAATTGAAGAAGTCAGAGGCAAAATTCAAGCGGAAAACTCGGAAATAAGGGCAAATCTTAAGCTAGTCTGGATGTCTGGATTCGTCCCATGCATAGCGCCTCCGCCGCTTTCTCGTGACAAAAGGATAAAAATGAAGAAATCAAAAAAACAGTTGACAATGTATTCAGGTATGCATCAGTTACAATTTCAAAAATCAGCACTTTGACTGACTTCGTCCCTTTCGCTGATTTGGGATGTTGTTTCATTCATTTTCGACCACTTGCAAGATACTCTGCAGATTGCCCTCCAATTGGCCGTGCAAATGTACTCACGGGACAACTTAACCCCCCTTTCAGCACCGTCATTAACAACAGCCAGGCTTGAGATAATCTCTATGCTGTTATTGAAGGTTTCATTGTCCTTCCATAAATCAGCCGATTCCTCAAACAAGCTTGTGTCAATGCCTGCCATCACGGGCGCCGACTTCGGGTATGCGGGCATGCCCACACATTTGGTTATATTATGAAAAATACTTTGCTAAAGTTTTTTCTTGGTTTAAATAACATAACTTTCTGCTGAATCTCCTTTTCCACCGCTTTTCATGATGTGAGAATTTTATGATTGAACGCCCTCACAAATGGGTCTCGTAATCCCACCCGCGGTTTGATAAATTGTAGTTTTGGCGATGAAAGTCTTTGTTTTCGTGTCAGTCTAACACCTTCGTTTATGAGTAATAGATTTAGTTGAAGTATAAAGTGCTTTGCGAACTAAAATTAGCTTCTGTTTGTTTATGCAATGCTTTTGATTTGCGCTAATTCCGCTAATTGTATGATAACATTCTGAATAAGATTTTTTTGGGTTAACCTACTTTTGTATATAATAATTTGACTGAGATTGTGAAAAAATAGATGGAAAATTTTGTTGCGAATAGGTTACACTTACAAAAATAAAGCAAGCTAAACTAGGTTTTATATACTAGCTTAGTTTTTGTAAGTTTGCAACGGTAGGCTTGTTTAGAAAACAAATCATGACCAAATCCTGACATGCAGCGTTTTGGATTGAGTAAAAAACTAGGCTAAGTAAAGTTTCTGACAACGAAAAAAGTTGGTACATTGATATTTTTTCAATTATTTGCTTCTGTGACGTTACAATGATTACTGCTAGCGCAGCTCGTATTTATTGCATTAATCTAAAGCGGCCATGCCCAATCCGCAGGCCGCATTAGGCCCTTTTGGTGTTCCTGTGCGGCCCACTTACCATTCATGGGAAAGCTCTACAAAGCAGTGAAGACCACTTTTTCTAAAGAAACGAGGATTTTTTAGCTCTAGAAAGCAACGTAGAACTTTTGCGGCCCATTCAAGGAATTAAGGCTAATCAAGCTCTCAATGCAGCCCGCTACAAAAAAAAGGTTGGACATACTTCATCTAAGGCTTCTCCGAGAAAATTCATTATTTTCCATTTCGCAGTAAAATTCACTTCGCACAGACGAGAATTTTCTCAAAATTATTGTTGATGGAGCTGAAGCAGCTCCACGTAAATTTTTTAGCACCAAAATTTGCTTTTGCGCAGAAATACCAAACATCTACGCGTAATACAGGCGCGTACGCAGCATGCATGAGGTGTAGCTTTTCCACTAAATTATTTTTCTTCTCGATTTTATTCTTTGAGCTATCAAAAGTGTGCTGCGTCAGTCAAAGTGATTACGCATGTATAGCACGCGGTAGAAAAAATGTATGCTTATGTGACAACGATGTTAAGATAAGATAAAAGTTAATCACGTGCCAAACGTTTGAAACTTCTGATTTGGCCGAATTTCAAGTTGCAACGTACAGTCTAAGCAGTAGTAGAGCCTAATGATTGCAAACAAATTAATTTCACCAATTTTACTACATCTTAAGATTTAAGTAATCACGTGGTAATGCTTCAATCACGTGGTAATAATTCAATTTAAGTAATCACGTGGTAATACTGCGAAATGGAAATGGAAAATTTTGCTCCGGATGGCAGATGCTTTCCCGTAGCCCGGAGCGTTACTCTGTCTACGATATTTAATCTGGCTGACAGAAACCGAATCTGCCTTAACGGCGAGACACCTAACGATGTTCAAGCTGGGCAGCGGCAAACGTCCTTTTCAGGACGGGGCGATGCGCATCTTCGGCGCACCGTCAACAAGTTCCAAAGGCCCAGCATTCTCCAACTGAACATCGAAGGCCTCACTGCAAGCAAGATGAGCGTGTTGCATCATCTTGCGTTACAGTGTGAGGCACTCGTCATCCTCTTACAGGAAACCCATTGCACCTCGGTAGAAAGGTTAGATCTTCCGAGCTACCATCTAGCTGGGTTTTCCTTGAGCAGGAAGCATGGTCTTGCTACGTTTGTCCATGAGCGTCTGAAGTGGATCCTAATCGACCAGTCCCCACCAACATCGGAGATCGAGTGGGTGTGCGTGAATGTTGATAACTATAAAATAGTCAACGTCTACAAATCCCCTCCAACACGGATGCAAGCATCTGATCTTCCAGCATTCCCCCATCCCTGCCTCTATGCTGGCGACTTCAACTGCCACCATGTTGACTGGGGCTATAATAACAATCCAGATGGTGAATGCCTGGCTGGCTGGGCCAGTGCCAACAACTTCACCCTGCTATATAGCCCCAAGGAGGCCGCCAGTTTCCATTCTGGCCGCTGGAAAACAGACACCAACCCAGATCTTGCATTTGCCAGTGTCGATTTGGACAGTCGCTTACCTGACAGACGTATCTTAGGAAAGTTCCCAAGGTCACAACACCGACCCTCGCTTATAAGTCCACCCAAACTTGCTCATCCAAAACCGAGCAAGCCTGTAAAGCGATGGAACTTCCGCAAGGCCAACTGGGACCACTATTCTAACCTAACCAACAAACTGGCCAAGAGTATACCGCCACCTGAATCTCAAAACATCGATCAGGTTTACCAGTGCTTTTGCAAGGTAATAAGCACTGCGGCGAAATGCATCCCTCGTGGTCGACGATCAAACCACATACCTTGCTGGGATGCGGAGTGTGAAGACCTCTATCAGCATTTCCTGCAGTCACCTGGGGGCCCTGATTCGGATAGGGCTGCCACAGCCCTACTCACAAGGCTCGACGGGAAGCGGAGAAATCGCTGGTCAGAGACGGTCCGCAACATTGACTTTTCGCACTCCAGCCGGCTGGCATGGAATACTATAAACAACTTGACTGGTAGGTCACGACAATCCCCTCGTCAATGTCCCGTTTCAGCTGATGCTATTGCTTCTCAGCTGGTTAAAAACGGGAAATACGAAGGTGTGAATCGACGCTCATCTCGGCTCGTTTTACAGGAAGTGTCTGACCTTTGGAGGGCTGATCCATTACATCCTGCGAATGTCTCCGGGAGTTTTTCCCATCGGGAGTTCGCTGCTGCCCTCCAACATTTAAAACCAGGCAAAGCTCCTGGACCTGATTCCATTTGTCCGGAGCTGATAATCCATGCTGGAGCCAGCTTAAAATCTTGGCTACGTGGCTTCCTATCTTCCTGCCTGCACCACCTCAAAATTCCTAAGATCTGGAGAAGAGCGCTGGTAGTAGCGATCCCAAAGCCTTCGAAACCTGTAGAGGACCCAAAGAGCTATCGTCCGATCTCCTTGCTCAGTGTTCCCTACAAGATTCTCGAGCGACTTATCTACGCCCGCGTCGAACCTCTTATTGACCCTCTGCTCCCACAAGAACAGGCGGGTTTTCGACGCGGAAGATCCACCGTGGATCAAGTCACTTTGCTCACGCAAAGCATTGAGAATGCATTCGAAGCGAAAAAGAAGGCCGGTGCCGTCTTTGTCGACCTGACAGCTGCCTATGACACTGTCTGGCACCGTGGCCTCACCTGCAAGCTGTTGCGGCTCCTGCCGGACAAGCACGTGGTTCGTATGATTATGGAGCTGATCCGTAACAGAAGCTTCACCCTTACAACTGGCGACAGCAAGCCTAGCAGGTAACGACGCCTGAGAAATGGCGTCCCCCAGGGATCGGTCCTGGCCCCCCTCCTTTTCAACATCTATACATATGATATCCCCTCCATAACCTCCAAGAAGTTCGCCAATGCCGATGACCTGGCGATACTTCATACATCTGGAGAATGGAAGGAGTTGGAAAGGACTCTAAGCCAGGACATGACTACACTCTCGGAATATCTCCAGACCTGGCGATTGAAGCTTAGCCACACTAAAACGGTGACGGCGGCCTTTCACCTCCACAATCGAGAGGCTAAGCGTGAGCTTAAGGTCTGTAACATCGGTAAGACCTTACCTTTCTGTCCAGTTCCCACTTATCTTGGGGTCAAACTGGACAGATCGCTCACATATCGTCCTCACCTGGAAGCATTGCGCAAGAAGTTAAGTGCTCGCGTCTCACTGTTGAGGCGACTTGCCGGAACAGGTTGGGGTGCTAGCGCTAAGACATTACGCACAGCTGCCCTGTCTCTGGTCTACTCGACTGCCGAGTACTGCGCACCAGTCTGGTGCCGCAGCGTGCACATACGGCTTATCGACAGTGTAATAAATGACGCCTTGCGCATTGTCACTGGGTGCCTGCGTCCCACTCCATCGGTCTACCTTCCGGTTCTTTCAGGCATCCAGCCAGCTGAGCTTCGCCGCCAAGGAGCGACACTCTCCCTAGCCAACCGCAGCTCCCTGGACCCTGACCACATTTTACATGGCCAGTTTCATGAGTCACAGGACGTATGTAGGGAGAGATTGAAATCTAGACGCTCATTTGTACCTGCTGCTCGGAAATTACTAGACAGTCTTTCTGAGATGGACGTCCGTGCAGCCCAGTGGACGAACACGAAATGGGACATGGAGTACTCTGCCAACGCATTGTCACTCCACGCTTTCATTCCCAAGGCTAGCTCCAGACCCTTGGGTATGGGTCTGCCCAGGGCAGCCTGGGTCAAGCTCAACCGTCTGCGTTCTGGTGTTGGACGTTTCTGTTCGTCCATGTACAAATGGGGTCTCGCTCCTCTAGCGAATTGTGAGTGTGGTGCCAGTGAACAAACCGCAGATCACATCATCTCACAGTGTCCCATACATCGAGCACCCCGAGGTATGTTTGGTCTAATGGTTTTGGATGACGAAACAAGATGCTGGCTGAAGTCCCTTACAGTCAGCATCTGACCCAAGCAGTTTGGTGGCCAGGGTGGTAAAAGGATAAACCCTCGGCCTTGGTCCTCCCATCTGTCTTGGAAGAGATGCCCCGCCAAACGACGACGACGACGCTTCAATTTTGACGTCATAAAATTACCGCATGCCCGGTAAAATCACAAAATCGGCGCCTATGCCTGCCATACTAAACAAAGACCAGTTCTTTCAAAAACGAAGGGATTCTATACAGGCGGAAAAGTTGTGAGAATGCAAACCCGAAAGTTTCCTTGTTCGGTGAGTGGAAACGGAGTGGGAAAGAATTCTTTACTAGGTACAAAATGTCAACGTTGGGTGCACAAAAAGTGCTCTGGAATTCAAGGAAAGGTAGCAAGCATAAATGGCTTTGTCTGTAAAAGATGCCTAAGTTTGGTGGCTACAAGTATGGAAGAAAATATTACGTTAAATGAAGACAGCATAGAGATTGTGGATAAGTTGGCACATCTAGGCGATGTGCTTAGCATGGAGAGAGGAGCTCAAGAAGCTGTGCGTTCAAGGATAAGATCTGGTTGGATGAAATTCAAAGAAGTCTCAAGTGTTTTAGGCAACAAATACATGTCGCCAAAGATTAGGGGGGCCTTATACAAAAGCGCTCTTACCTACGGGGGTGAATGCTGGGCTTTGAGAATAGAAGATGAAAGAAGATTGATAACAACAGAAATGAGGATGCTGCACTTGATATGTGGGAAGACCTTGAAGGACAAAATAACCAATGAGAAAGTTCGCGAATTAACTGGTGTGGATGAAACGAAAGAATTCCTGCGAGGGCAAAGGTTGCGTTGGCTAGGACATGTGGAGAAAATGGATGAAAACAGGGGACCAGCAAAGGCTCTGCATTTTCAAATGGATGGCTCAAAAAAGGGAAGACCTAAAAATAGGTGGTAGAGGTACTGGAAAAAGATAAGGTTAAAAGGGAGTTGAAAAGAATAGATGCACAAGACCGCGATTTCTGGAAACTTGGCTGCAAAAACCGGCTGACCTATGCGTGCGGAGATGACTCGCCGGGCTCCAGAACAAGACAAAAAATTCTACCACTCTGGAGTAAAACGATGATGATAATGATCACTAAACAAAGACCAGGAGTCTTCTCCAATGAAGTGTGACAGATCTTGCTTTCTCACTATATCATTGATTTGAGGTAGGGTGGTTTTCCATATCCATGACCAAATCGCTTGATGCAGACTTTTTTAGGTAGTGTTTTCAGTTTTTCAACCATTTTATGCTTGGTGCGAGAATCAAACTACTACTGAACAATGCCAAAGGTATAAGTTCTTCAGTCAAATACCACATGTGCAGAGTAAATGCTTTAATAGCAGCACTTCCACATATATCATCTATGGACTTGTAGTTCAATAGTGTGTTAAACAGCAACAAATCATTGCTTGTGACAAAACAAGGGAACTTTAGTATCATTCACACTTTATTAGCTTAAAATATCAATTATGTATGCAACTTTAGTCAACAAATCATTCAAACTTTAATAGCTTAGAATATCAGTTATGACGTCAAAATTGTATTGTGACAAAACAAGGGTTATTTGAACAGTTCAGCAGACCAAAGCAATCAAGAGCCTCACTTTGCAAAAGTTAATTTGCTCATTCCAGCATTCTGCAGACCCACCAAAGAAGCTGCAAAGCCCAGTTTTTGGATATGGCATTGAAACATGGTAACTTGTGAGAGCTGGTCCCTCTGCCTAACTGAAACATTGACCAAACTCTACCAAAATTAACAGCGGTGTTTTTATCATCAAACCACAGTACCTGACAAAGGTTGAGCTGTTTTACTGAAAAAAAAAAATTTTTTTTGTGGGGCAACTGCATCACCCTAGTGTTGCCCCAGCCCTGCAGACACAAATGACCGCAATACAGCAGCAAAGGCAGATGAGCGAGTAGCACTCCAGTAGTACCACTCACTCATCCACCCCCGCCACCAAACCGCAACCATCCACGCCCACCAGACGAAAACAACACACACCACCCCCACAGCATCAAGTACGCCATAATAGATCAAATTAATAGCGCAAACAATCAAGCTGTCAAGTAATATTAAGTTCTCGACGAAGATTAACAGTGTGAAGTTGCTACGCAGTTTGCAACGTACTGTAATAATTACACAGTAAATATTATTGAGAAAAGCAATAAAAAATAATAATCATAATAATAAGTAGTAGAGAAATAAAGGAACGCTATATACAAGATTAATGCTGACAATATGCTTTCTTGCCGAAAGTCATCAATTGCATGAAAAAATAACTAGAAGTCAGCATGCTGAGTCGAAATGTTGGCAGCTAGTTTCATGTGCAGCAACAAAAACAGCTTCAATTCTCAAAATATTGGCGCTAGTTTTATCTACAGTTTTCCCACAATAACTTCTTGTATTCCTTTTTATATCGATAAAATGAGAAAGATTTTAGGGTAGACGACATTTTATTCCAAAGTCGGACACTCTTAAATTTAAGTGACTTTTCACCAGAATTTGTTTTCACAGAATCAAGAAAATAATTTTTGTTTGATTTGCTTCTAGGGTTGTAATTACGTACTTGATCAAGTGATGAAAAGTAGCTTTCAAAAATTTGAGGTAATGCTTTTATACTATTGAGATACATCAACTTTCCTAATTCGTACTTGTAGATATCGTCAATTTTTAAAACTTTATATTTGAAATACAAAGTGTTGTTCTTAATTTTGTCTTTCCATGTAGATTTATTGATAATTTTTAATACCTTGTTTTGGAGGATTTGAATCGTTTTTTTCCTAGTTTGAGATGCACAACCACAGCCAAGAATGCCATATAGTAAGTGTGAATAAAAGAAGACATAATACAAAGCAATCAAATTTTTGTGGTTGAGATAATGGCGCATTTTTGCAATAATAACAACTGCTTGAGATAATTTTTTTTCTAGATACTGAATATGTGGCTCCCACGTGAGGTTTTCATCTAGTATTATTCCAAGATATTTGGCTGATTGGCATTTTTGAAGTTCAATTCCTTTTATTGTGAGAGTAAATTTACACAATTGGGAACTATTAGTTTTAGGTTTTATGAGTAGATATTTTGATTTTGCATAATTTAAAGTTAACTTGTTGGCATTGAACCATGTTTTTACTTTTAGCAATTCAGAATTAACCTCGTTGTTTCGGGCTATTAAATTTTCATCAGATAGAAGCAGCGCTGTGTCGTCAGCAAATAGTCGTGTTTCAAAATTTTATGCATTTGGCAGATCATTAACATATATGGAGAACAATAATGGCCCCAAGGTAGAGTCTTGTGGTACTCCACATGCTATACTTTTCTGTTCTGAAAAAACGTTGTTGACGCTAACAACTTGTTTTCTATTGGTCAAATAGTCATTAATTAGTTTTAGAGAATTTCCTCTCACTCCATATTTTTCCAGTTTGTTTAACAGAATTTGATGGTTTACAGTATCGAATGCTTTTGATAAGTCTAGCAGGATAAGACAAGTAAAGTTTCTATTATCACAAAAATTTTGCAATTTGTTTGTAACATCAGTGATTACATGACTAGTTGAATGCTTAGCCCTAAAACCAAATTGTTCACTTGTTAAAATATTGCGGTTACTGAAGTAATGGTTTAGTCTGTGGTAGATAAGTTTTTCAAATGTTTTAGAAAAAGATGATAAAACTGAAATGGGATGATAGTTTGAAGCTGTGTAGGTACATCCATTCTTTTAAATTGGGGTTACTTTTGCAATTTTTAGTTTTGAGGGGAATACACCAATTTGCATGCATTTGTTGTAGATGCTTGTCAATACAGGAGAAATATATTCAGCTGACATTTTGATAAATTCAATGGGAATATTTTCAATACCAGCTGACTTTTTTTCATTTAAATGCATTATTTCTTGAAAGACCTCGAAAGACCTCACTTTCAGTGCAAGGCTCACAGAAGAATGAATTTAATGATGACGAAATGGTGTTCATTGCTTTAGTGTCAGGTATTTTGGATGCCATTCTCGGGCCAATTTCTGTGAAGTAGGAGTTTAATTCATTACAAATTTCCACATTGTTAATTAAAGATTCATTTTTTTCATTAATTAATTTGGCTTCTGTAGCCTTTTGTTTGTTGCTTCTTTCTAGAATTTGATTTATTAATTTCCATTGTTTGGATAGATCATTTTTATCTGACCGGATCATTTTAGCATAATAGTTTTGTTGAGCTATTCTTTTGATGGTGGTCAATTTGTTCGAGTATTTCTTGTATTTTGCAATCAAAACTGGATCATTTTTCTTGTAACATTTTGTAAATAGTGCATTTTTAGTTTGAATAGATTTTAAAATTCCTTTACTAAGCCAAGGCTTTGTACTCAATTTAAATTCTTTTCTTGTTTGAGGTCTGAGAGGCGCATGCTGATTTAGTATATCAGAAAATCCATTTAAGAATTGACTCATGGTCTCATCTAAACAATAGTCCTTGTCACATGAAATCAGAGAATCAGTTTTCGGAGCTAGTTTGTTTATGTCATCCAGAAAATTATCTCTGTTCAACTTTTTCAGGTCTCTTATCATAGTTTCATTATAAGTGTAATAAAGCTTTTTTACAAATGTGCAAAATGTTGGCAAATGATCCGAAATCTCAAATGTCAGGATTCCCCTGTTAGTTATGCTGTTAGTTAAGTTGGTATACATGTGATCTAATAATGCTGCAGTAGATTTCTCAATACGAGTAAGTTTGTTAATAACATTGTTACATCCTTCAGAATATTTCAGAAGCCGTTACTTTATTTTTACAAGCTTATGAAAACATTTTTGATGCTTCGTAATGATTTATATTTTTAAAACAAAAGAGATTTGTCGCTAAAAAGTCATATTTAACAAACTTACAAAAAAAAAAAAAAAAAAAAAAAAAACAGTTTGCATTAAAAAGTTGCTGCTTTAAATTAACACCAAGTTAAATTTATTCAATGTTGATACGATAGACGCATATCAGTCTTGCTTAGCTGGGGTGACACATCCATAAGCTTGTTTTGCACCACTCTTTTCATTTTGCCAATCATTCTTTCAGTACATCGGTTATTATTTTCTATCGATATGCCTCTCCAAAACGAGGCTGGAACGTCTGCACAATTAATGCATGGTGCAGTTTTACTTAGTCCAGCAAAAAAACTTTCGAGAGTTGCACGGCGATCTTTTAGTAAGCCTGGAGCATCTGCAGACTCCGGAAACAATCCTGTTTTAACAGCTTCACGTGAATAAGGTGGCACTTTAGCAAACACGCTTAGAGCGACATTTACTGGTGTGAGCCACATAGGTGCATGTTTATAAAAATACTTTCGAGCCACTTTCGCAATATCTAGACCGACTTGACAGTAAGCAAATAGTAGATTACGATGGAACAGCACGATTCCTGGTCCTTCTGCTACAGATGGTTTCAAATGGATACAAAAAAATGAAGGAACCTAAACTGAAATTATATAAGAAGCAAGCTTAACTAGCTTGGATCTCTGAATATCATCCAGTTGACAGACGTCAAATATCAACAAACGTAAATACGCACTGGCAGTCGTAAGCCATCTTGCATGACAGGTCGGTTCTTGCTGGTACGTCAAAAGATGCTTTAAATTTTTCGGAACCTCCATCACCAAATAGCAAGACAAAGCGAGTAGACACATATAATCATTTCTAAAAGAATAGCCCCTACTTAATTCGTCTTTCTGACTGGAGAACCATTCTGCTTTATTTCGTAAGTGGAGAGCCGTCATTTTAGAAATTGGCCCCTTTAATGTTTCTCTAGAAATGACTGTGGTTAAGTCGGGCCTTTTTACGTTCTTAAAGCATCTCATCAACGATCCTTCTTCCATAGCGTCAGGTCCTTTCTTTTTACCTTCCACCTTAGCAATGACATGAGACATGTAAATTTCATTAACGTGAAATAGACGTTCCAATGTATGGATGGTGCGGCCGCAATGTTCCTGGAAAGAGTCTACTGAACGTTTATTTATGCCATTTTTCTTGCCGGTGTTTAAGCTGTTGTGTCCGACATAACAGAGTAAGTTTTATTTAAAAGTGGCCCTCATGTCAGTGATTAAAGTAAAAACCTTTTCAGAAGTTACTGATGTTTCTTCTAAAAAGCTTTTGACTGCGATTAATTTATGTGTTTTTGTAGATTTACAATTTGTCCTAAAAATACGTAGCGATCCATGTGGTTAAAAATTTTGCCGTCGTAACATAATTGAATTGCGGAAGCTTGTCTTAAGTCGTCTTCACATCGCCGCAGAGCATCTAGTCGGCATTGCTCGCGTTTTCTGTAAACAGTTGCAGGAGAAGCAGCTATGTTATTTTTACCCACAGTTTATTTTTGAAAGTCTGACTGCTGACGGATTGATGTAAAACGCATATCAGCTTGAATACAGTCACGAGGGCTGATTGAATGTAAGCTTTCCCAGTTGCAAGAGATTTTGAAGAGGGGTGATAATTTGGATCCGAGCTGTCAATTCTTTTTACTTCAGGCTCAACACTTGGCAGTTCTGGCAACTGATTACTTACAACAGCCAATGATTTTGTTATACGTGGTCTTAGCATAGTTGGAAGAATGCAAGAGACATCTAATGAATTATTAATAGCCCTTTTTTACGGGCTGGGGGTGTTTTTGGGCAGTCACTAGTAATTTTGCGCCTTTTTGCTTTGTATAATGATTTTTGCCTACGCTTGGCATAAACCATGTCTCGAGTTGACGACAAAAGCATTTCTCTGTTCGATTTTTTTGGTAAAGCAGAAACTCGACTTCAGTTGCAGGAACCCTGTCGTCAAAACTACACTTGCATTGCATCTTATCCTTATGAATCTGAGGTGGCGTTAAAATCGAACTGCGGCACTTGCTTATATCAATAGTCTTATTCAACCACTCTTCGTTGACATCTGCAAGATGCAACTTTGCAGCTTTTTTGCGTGCTCCTGCAAACATTTCAACAGCTAGTTTCAGTTTAGTGTGAATACTCCTTGGTTCTATGGTTGGCAAACTGGTTCTGTTCCACACAGCGCTGACGTCAGCTATTACAACTTCTTTTGTATCCTGAAAACTGGGAAGTTTCTTGATGAATTTCGGATCAGTGTCCATTAAAATTTGGCGAATATGATAACAATGCTCCAAGACCTCTCGACTAGTGGGTAAAACAATACCCGATAACTCCTTTCTTTTCATAAAAGATTCCACTTCTGCTGATCGCAACATGGCAGCAATTACAGTAGTTAATAGTTACACTGCGGTTTTCTCTCACTTTCTGATGTACCGTACTAAAGGAGTTAACTTGTGAATAGTAGCATTATTGACTATATTTATTATTTTGTGGAATTACAGTTATGTCAAAATAATCACTTTTATTGCCATATAATCAAATTCTTCATAAAGTCGAATATACTCCTCATGACGTCAACTAACGTGCAATTTAAATCCACTTCTGTAACAAATTTCACTGTAAAAATCATTAAAAAACCGTTTTATTGTATAACTTTTTTTAGGGAGCAGATAGAACTTACTTTCCTCTAGAACGCACATAAGAAATCCGGTGTAGTGCATCGTTTGGTTTGGTGTTAATTTTGTTCTTCTACGATGAGTAGTTTTTGAGACATCGAAAAAAACGCGAAAAAGCGCGCAGTGGAGCATCAAAATGACGTCATAGTGAAAAAATAATGTCAATTTCGCAATCAGCGCCCAAAACTCCATCAGAAACAAGGTACCCGTAATTAAGTTCGAAAGTGGTGAAATTATGAAACACCCCAAGGGCTATCCTACATGGTCTACTTCATCACCAACAGAATCTAATGATTATTTCGTGAACATCTGCAGCACCAGAGTATCTTACCGATAATTCAGAGGTCTACTGATTAAGTGATTAGCCTGCCAACTGATGAACTCGAAAATACTTCAGTTTCCAGCACTAGCTCCACAGTTGCACCAAAAACATCTTACTTTAATGCAATATAACATATTCGTGGAACGTAGTCTAACGTTGAAGGCTTAATCAAAAAGGCTCTCCCTCTTCTTTTACAATAGCGTATTCTTTTTGGTTCTCGTTACCAAACAAAATAAACTCGATTTGTACTCGGTTAACATCACGTGATTCATGTGCGGAAGTGAATGACGTAATTTTCTTGGGGGACAAGCTTTTTTTTAGAAGCTCGATCGATATTTCCCAAATTAGCCAATAAAAGTGCACCGGATCAACGCGAAAAATATCTTAAAATTATCTCCAGCGATTTCTTTCATAAAACAAACAACGATTTTGACTTTATTCCCCCTTCAAAGTAGATTACAAGAAAGGTCGCTAGCCAAAATATCAATATTGATATAATACTATCGCTTTGCCTCATAAAATGCAAAGTATCTTAATTAAAGCAAAGGAGAGTTGATATTTGTTTTTCAAGGGCTTACAGGTTATAACCAGATAACTATTAACTACGTTACTAATAATCCATAGATCAATGTTGCGCTGTTGTCGCTATACTAAAACATTAGGCACTATTGCAGAAAAGGATATTGAAGACCCCGATCAACTCATTAATAATGCAGTTATTTTGCAGAAAAAAATCCGACTCAAAAGCAGTGCATATTAAATCAATGAATAAATGAAGTCAACAATCATTGTCTTTAGCAATTTCGATAGCAGCCTAAACTACTCTCAATTCACCTGCTATTAGTCGACAGTGCAGTGCCTCGTTTTCTTTGATAAATTTCCGTAATGACTGTTCTGCATTTCCCAACTGGTCTTTATCTTTTTTTCGCAAACTCAATACTTCATTTTCG
The DNA here is from genome assembly GCA_964006365.1 of Trididemnum miniatum. Classification (NCBI taxonomy): domain Eukaryota; kingdom Metazoa; phylum Chordata; class Ascidiacea; order Aplousobranchia; family Didemnidae; genus Trididemnum; species Trididemnum miniatum. Next base: position 11,766,617 of record OZ023240.1, on the reverse strand, counting down.
AGCCTGCGAGAGAAAAAAATTTGATCTACTACAAATAACGGTAGATGAAAATTTATAAACTCATGTAATCATGATGTAGTACGCAAAAAATAGCAATGAATAAAGAAGTTTCTACTGCAACACAACACAAAAATTGCAGCCCAATGACCATAAAGACAAACACACAATTTTAAGCTATACCTCGTTCGAAAAGTAGTTTTATCTAGAACAAAACGAAATAACACACGATCTATCATCGGCCACTACAGTCAATAAAATTTGCCTAATGCTTACTCTAGCGCCAGAACCATTACAGCTGTGGACTGCAGCAGTTACGATGAATATTTTTAGTGCAAAAAAACATTCTGCAAATTGAAACGTTGTGAAGTGCCACAGCAATGCTTACTTTAAATACTTCTCCTTCATACTTTCAAATTTATCGCATAGTAGTAACACTTCCTTGCGCTTATAAACATCTTTTTGCTGCAATGTTTCATATTTGTCAAGAAGTTCTTTATTTTCAATTCGAGCGCTTTGTAAGTCACCTGCAAAAATGAGACAACCGTGATTAGGAGATCGTTGCAAGCAGGTTTATAACGCGAATCTACGACGGTAGAAAACAGAAAAGTTGGATGCTGCAGCAATAGTGTATTTTATTCCACCACTATCAACACGACAAGATGAAGCAAATATAACAATGGTACAAGAAAAGGGAAGAGGCAACAAAAGGATTAACGTTAAGGTATGCAGGTAGAAGAAGAGTTAAAAAAATTAACAGAATGGGCAATCTGGGCATGGTTGCAATGTAATAAAAATGAGGCCTCGCCATTCTCACTGATCGGCAAAATTGGCAACATCAAGAATCTAATCATGTAATCATTTTCAATGAAACCTTATATCAATGAAAACCAAAAGCAGCATCTAACCAGCGGGCACTACGACTAGTGTACCATACGTGCCACTACATCAAGCCGCTGAGCCAGTAGCATGAGCGATTTTCCTACTTACTATCCCGATCAAACTTTTTTTCTGTACTAGAATCAAGCTGGAATACCAAGCGTTTCCTATAATGCACTATTTACTTTCACACTGATTGATGTAGTTGTTTTTCTTCAGCATATTAGCGTGGATCTCATCAATTCTCGCTTGAAGATGTTGATTGTCAGTCATACTACTTCGTGTGGCATTTAGCTCTTTTTCTAATCGTTGAATTCTGCGAAATATTCTGTATAACTTCCCACAAAAACATTACAATTATTTGTAACTGCACAATTGATGCAAGTTGTTACATCCTAGCAGCACCAAAACTCTAAAATACGGTCTTGGAGAGAAGCTGAATAAATTCATTGCAACATACTAAAAGCAAAACTTAGTTACAAGGGTGCCGACTGGGATGGTGCAAACAAGAAAACGCACGCTCCAGATTCTAAGCTGACATTACATAACAAAGCATCTATGGTTAAAGTACTTATTGATACACTATTATTAAAGGGAGCAGCAGTGATGGCTAAACCAGACAAAGCGAAACCCGAAGTCTCTTAACTGCTAAGCGTATGACTATTTGTTTGAGCATTTTAAAGGTGCTTTAGGGATTTCGGTGCTTAAAATTGAAAAAGAATTTCTTCGAATCAGGAAAAAATTATGGACAAGATAGCTTTCTATTTGGGGTTTTCATAGGCCGGCCTATTTCGGGTCGCTAAAGGCCCTTTCTGGGAATTCAACATTTCCCTTCCCCCCCCCCACAAAAAAAAAAAAACTGACAAATACTCCCGTTATCTTCCAGCATTCATCAACATTCAACAGCCTGATGACATCAAACCATAGACAAACTTACCACCCACTCAACACGTTGAATGCCGCGTGACCCGCCGGCGGGTCACGGTGCAATATCTTTCGTACCCTATTTGCTACATCAGCGCCTTAAGACAGAAATCTGTAGTTTGATCTGTGGCACCTCAGTTATATCAAAATTCTTCACACACATTTGGTTTTAATAATTTTAATATAATATTGAGAAAGAATGCCACATCACGCCGCTAATGTATATACAAGTTTTTCGGGCACTGAAATATAAGTCACCCCTATTTTGGTAAGTAGTTCAGCACAGTTTACATTTAATGATAATTTGCAAAACATTTCATGCTGAATCCAGGTTGACCTTGAGAATCTTTGCAATAAGTCGACACTTTTTCAGTTTTTATACCAGCTGCTTTCAGTATTGTACAAAATATTGAACAAAATTAGCATTAAAAAAAGTATTGAAGCTACAAAAATAGCGCCTACTTTCAGTATTGTACAAATGAATAATGAATTACTACAAATAGTAGGCCTATTACATGTGAACTCAAAAATTCCTTGAAAAGCCGTGACCCGCCGGTGGGTCACGCGTGGCACATGAACAAGAATTTTTTACTCGTGTGCCACGTGACCCACCGGTGGTCACTCTACGTAAACAAAAGAGCAACGTTGTTTCGAGATCATTATGCAGCAACAATAACATCTCTATCAATATTTCGCAAAAAAATGCTCCAAACGCAATGGCACCGTAGTACAGGGCACAAAAAATCCAAAAATGTATCGTGGCACTCTAAGTGTTAAGAGCATTTGAATACATATCGAAACAAACCACTTACTTTTCTTCCAACTTTTGTTTTTCGTCATTCACAGTGTCTTGATTAACGCTGGAAGAATTGAGATTTATAACAGAAGCAGGTAATATCTGAACAAACCAGAAAAACATGGAAATTAGACGCAATTTAGTCATAAGTGCCAATAAAATGGCAAAAATTTTAACCGGAAGACACCAGGGAGTAATCCCACTTTTTTTTAATCCAAAACAAATTTACATTCATCATAAAGAACTTCTAGGACTGATCGAACAAAACGGCCAGCACGCTTACTTTACAACAAAACCCGACGCGAGAGTCGCTACGAAACAAAGTTTTAACTTAATTTGTGATCCAAACTAATGCTTAATTTCTGTCGCCAGTACGTAATTGCTTTCCCATCAGCACAAGCACCACAAGCGAACTCGCAGGCCAGTTTTTCACACTGTCCGCTTAATATGATGGTTCTTAACCTTTCCAGTCCGTGGGACCTCTTTTATTCAAGATATTGGCTCGGATACTTTTTGTCAGCGCAACCTGCTAAGGCGGTGTATACTGAAAAAACAAACAATATAGGACCAGGAACACCTTCGTTAAGAACCACTGCTTTAATGTAAGGCGTTAAGCAGGGAACAGACAGTTGAGTATGTAATCTTTTATCTTTGTGGCACTTCGATCTAGTTTGTGATAGTTATTATCATGTAAGTTTATTACGCATTTTCGTTGATACTTTACACAGTCAGGCCGAAAATTAGAATCCTACCTCAGCCGAGCTGGTACATCTGGTATGTCTTTCTTCGTAGTAAGCCAGTTGTGCTTTCATTCGCTCTACAGTAGCTTGAAGAAGTCTGTTCTCACTCTGGACAGCTGCCAAGTTCCGTCTGATTTCTTTTATTTCGTCGTCTTGTGGCTTTAAATTGCCTCTATCTTTCAACAGTCTAAAAGTATATGATTCAATTGATGAACTTTAGTTTTTTTTATAAAAAACATGAATTGAAAACGACTTTACCATGCTTTGAATTTCACTTGTTTCTGGTTTAATTTGGTCCACATTCACCACCTTTATATCATATGTTCATAACAATCAAAAAGTTGTAGCAAAGCCAGGCAAATGCAATTAATCAAGACTCGCTCTTGATCGTAGATCGAACAGCAGTAGTCCAACTAACCGATTTAATTTCACATTTTCTTCCTGGAGGGAAAGCATTGCATTTTCCAGCTTCTGACATTTCATTTCTACATCTGCATCACCCACCGAGACATTCTGGTCGCAAGGATGGTGGTGAAGGGAAAACCCGTTGGTCTTGGAACGCAGATGTTGAATTTCATTGATTAATTTCGCTTCTCGTTGCTTCGCATTCTAAGTACATCTGCAGTAATTATGAGAGTTTCCAACCAAGTGTGATTGGAAAGAGTGTTGCAGAGTTCAGTAAACGCGACAAAACAAAGCACTAAATCGCGCAAAAACATCCTTTGACACGGACGGATCGATTTAAGGCTGGAGCCAATAGTATTTGAATCAAAATGTATTGGGGTCGGTAAATTAGCGCACCAGCTCACGTCGTAGTCTCATTGAATGCACTGCTGAATTTTTTGTTTCACAATTTGAAGACAAATAACAAATATACTTAGTCAGGAACGATATTATTGCGAATACCTGTAACTCAGCTTGTAATTGCTGACCAACTCTGGTGATTTTATCCAGCACTACCAGTAGTTCATCTCCGGATTTATTGCCATTCTCGCTTTCATCAGCTACAGTACTGCCATAAACTAACCGAGATAGGATATCGGTCAAGTTCATGGAACCGTGGGAAGACGAAGCAGCGACGGATTTCAGAGGAGATGTGAGTGAATTCTTTACAGAGGTGGCACCTAAAATAACTTCATTGCAATTCACACCAAAACTTCGTGATATCATATAACCCGAATGTTAGGCACTATGCGTATGACCACCACTAGTTCCACTTTCGCAGAGGATCTTTTTAAGAATAAACTTTCCAATGATATATTGAAAAGACGATGAATTAACCATTAATGATTCCTATAGACTTATCTGATAAATGAGTGCGACATAGCAGACAACACAATAGTAGCAATCAATGTACAACTTTGTGAATAATTCAGACAAAACGAGGCTTTTTCAAATTGCACTAAAACACCAGCTAGAATTCACTTAATTTTAAACTTTAAAGTTTAGTCATTACTAAGCAAACTCAAATCAATAAAAATTTTGCTTTACCGCTCATGATTGTAGTCGAAAGATGGGAGGTAGTGGTAGGTGATAAATGTAGAGCCGTAGACTGCAATGATGACATAATTATTAGGAAATTGTCAAGCACGGAAAAAGCGGATAAAATCACTTTTAGAGTTCTTAACTTAAGATCCATAAACCTCTAAAGGGTCCGTGAAGGTATTTCAAAGATTCCGTAACATATTAACTCAAATATAATTTGAATGTCTCCTCGCATGGCCATTTACTATTGGCATTTATATGCATGTTTCTTATGAAGGAGTCCATTACAATATTTTCGAGGTACGCAACCTGCAAAAAGTTTAAAGTTGCACTGTTTAAGAACCACTGTATTAGACACACGAAACACAAAACAATTCACGAAATAAAAATGCATCAATTAGAGCTTTCAACAATATCATAGAATTCTTTTTTTTTTCAAACATTTTTTTGCGTTGAGAGCTAAAAATCGAACGCTTTCAAACTCTCGTGAAAAAACTGGACAAAAAACGTTAGCTAGATGGAAATTGCGTACCGCCTTTTAATTGTTTAAAGCCTCGTAAAGGTGTTGCACGCTTCAATTGTGAAAAGATCGTCAACATTTTTTAAATTACCTATTAGCATTAATCAACTGTAAGCTTAGTACGATTACCAAAAAACTTAAGACAAATTAACGCAATGTCTGAAGTCAAGTGATAATTCCCACTTCATCCCATTTCATAAGTTCACAGTTCTGCGCTACACTAAGCTTCACGCGCAACAACTTTTTGAATAATTCTAGAAATTCAGCTCAGCGCAAGTTCACAGCTCTACGCTACACTAAGCTTCACGCGCAACAACTTTTTGAATGATTCTAGAAATTCAGCTCAGCGCAAGTTTAAATCTTTAACGCAGCGAAAATTTGATGCTGAAGTGAGCAGACGTGTTTTGAGCGCTGTCACCGTATTAAGTCTGCTCCACTTTATTCAAGTCGTTTCAACCCCGCTTCATCAATCATATTTGCGTAAACTCACTTTTACAGCTGATTTGTATCCGTAAATCGCTACTAATTTAACCGATTAAAAACGATAACAAGATAAAGTAACGAATCTCAAAGCACGCACCGCTAAGCTATCTTTGGTCAAGTTTCCAATATATAAAGATTTGATTGGAGACACAGGTTGAGTCAAATTTTCATGATCTGAAACAAAAAATTCAAACTTTTACCGTTAATCAACTAGTAAAAAAATCAATTGCTAAAACAAAACACTGCCAGTGTAACAAAATCCAAAAAATGAAAATCTTTTCGAAACCAATCCCAAGTATTCTTAGCATTGACACCTACATTGCGAAATAAAAAACAGGTATCGACACGCTTGACGCAGGCAAAAAAAGGCGATTTATTAAGCTAAGGTTACTGTTGTTAAATAGCGTCGAAATCAATACTTTTAAAGAGATTATGTAAAATGCAGTGCATGCTGCCTGGCATTGCGTTTGGTTCGTCAGGCCACTTCAAAAAAAATGTAATGTAACACGGCAACTATAATGCGATAAGCTCTAAATGCATATATATAAGGTTTTGAATATGCTTTTCTTTGTATATATAATTTCGTTTAAATGTTTTGAATTTACCTAATTGATTACTTAGGCTACTGAAAATTTGATTATTAGCACCTAAAAATATTAGTAATCGTTTTTTACTCTGTGATTTTCTTTTTCAACGCGTGATGTACTTTTTGCGACTGTCAGGGAGCATCTTGATTCGAAAACCTTGCGGTTAATCGATGCTTCCTGGCCATTTGTTTACTGGAATTTTTTTCCTTTTTTATATTTTGTTGTATCGTGTAGTGAATGAATGGCGAAGTAAATAAATCTCTCTCTCTCTATATATATATATAAAGAAGGTCTTTCTAACTTAAACATGATAGTTCCTGCGCGGTGTGCTGCATTGCAATTGGTCAGAATAAAATGCACACAAACCATTGCAAGCTTTAACTAAAATCTCAAAAGCTTTTAACCACGCTTTGACAAGTTTTTTTCATACATTGCCTACATATAACATTTTTGTTTCTGATATTTTCAAACGAAGGCAGAAGATTTCCAACAGCAATTTCGTCTACACCAATAACAAGACTACAGTATAATATGTGCTTGTTGACTACGTGCAAATAGAAGTCACATTACAACACAAAAGATGAAATGCTGCGAAAAAACTCCATGAGCGTTTAAACAAAATTGCATCGAAAAAAAAATATATTTTTGCGTTAATATGCCACCGAAATCCATCTTTACATAACAAAGTAACAAACATGCCACAAGTCTCTCATGTAAATACCTTTTACACTTTCAAAATTATTCACAGTGCTTGATAAAGCAGGAAAGTATTTATTTCTATTGTTCCCAGGAGAATCTAATAAATAGCGATGAGTGGAAGAAAGCAAATCTGTAGTAGACTTCTCCAATTCTTTTTCTTCTTTCTGTGAATTACATACATCGCATAAGCTGCATTTACAATTCACAAAACAAGAGACATATACGAAACACACCGAAACCACATTAAGCCTCTCAGCAGGTTTGATTTTTTGATTACCTAACTGCAGAAAAAAGTATGAACACTTCAGACCAATCTACAGACCAAAAAACTACAATGGCATTGATGATCACTAGCATGCGTTTATTTGGGTCAGTTTTTGTGATGAACGACACAATTATAATCATCTTGTAAATAATTATAAAAACCCACTGCAAATTTTTTTCAAGAATTAATATTTAGTGCTTAAATGAGGGCCGGAAGACATCAATATGTCCAATTGCCCATTCATCGCTTTATCGTTTAAGCAAGTGAGGGATTAATCATAAAATAGTCACTGGGCCATTCAAAAAGGAATTTCATAAGATCACATTTGTTTAAATGCATAACAAATCCAACAAGGGTTTCTATGGTCTGCTGTTAAATTAGTCAAGCATCATCCCGGCAACAAACAAAAGGACCTGCCAAAACACTTCTAACTAACAAAGAGCTTAAGTAAGAGTCTCAACAAATAACTAACGGTAATTAAATCCACACAATAGAAGTGTTTTTTAAAACTTGCGCAAGTGTGTTCAAGTGACAGCAACTTTGAAACAAAAAGTTCAACAAAGTGGAATAAGCAACACCATGTTGGTAAAAATAACGCTCAAAATTTACAAACGTAATTCGCACACACCAAAATTGAAGATTCTTTTGCAGATTTCCTTAATTCTTCAAGGTATTCCAGTTGTTCTTGTAAAGACTGCCATAAAATATTTGCATCAACAAAATCGAGAGAGATATAATAATCACAATAATACTAAAATAATTTTTAAGATTTGACACAAATCTATTCGCTATTTGAAAATAACATTAAGCAAGGTGAACTCAAAAATATGCCATGAACCATGCTTAAAAAAATTTTAACTTCCAATAACTTACTCTATACAAATAGCCCTAAGACTACGCTCTCAGGTATTGGCACAAGTATATCCAGTAAAACTACGCTGTAAGTCAAACTGCAAAAAAATGCACAGGTAACTCTTACTGCTTTTCGCAGTTTAAAACTTCTGACAAATTCAAACTCTAAACTGATATGGTAGTTTATGTAAGATTAGATAAGCTACTTGACGAAAAAAGGCAGTATTAATAGTGTCAATGAAAATTGGATGATTCGTTTTGAAAAAAGCTTAGCGTAAGAATAGGGCTATTAGTTAATGTTTGTTTTGCAAATGCCCGTAAAGACTCTTGTTTGAACAAAAAGTCGCTAACCGATTTTCATGAATAGATGACAATCATAGAGTAGCCTTCTTCACCTTTACCACAGTATCAAACAAACTCATGAATAATTCAAAACAACGTGTGATTTTACAAATAAACAAAATTGAAAATTACAAAACAACTCGATAACGATTTTGAACTGTATTTTTGAGCTACTTCTTGCTATCAAGAATTGGTAAACGCAACTGAAATAATCTAAGCTACATTTGTAACATATATACTAATTTGAAGAGGTTAATATACGTTTATATTTTGGTTTGATTACAAGGTTCTTTTCTATCATACTTTTTTGAATATCTGTTCACTTAATTGCTTTTACAACTTCAAAATAATTCGTTTCGTTTTGATACTATGTAGAGGGTTTGACCACACACATTTAATATATGACAGGTTAGACCACACACATCCATATGTAATATGCTAAGCTGCTACAATCATAGCAAACAATAAACCGTCAGGACCAGACAGAGTAAAATGAATAACTACTATTATTTTCAAATTATTATACATCTTGAAACCGCACACATCTTTTAAATTGAGCAATATTCTTAAAACTACTTTTTGCGAAAAATATTTTGTTCCCTTTGCCATTAAAACTATTGCCGAGGCAGTTTTTATTTGCTACTATTGATCTTACAGCAACATGATGTGTGTTAAAAATATTACACTTAAAGAATACCTTGGCTAGATATGTGCACCATGACATTTAAATTTTCAACTTTTAGTAATAATAGTAATCAATTTAAAAACCTTTTAAACAATTTTTCATAAAATAGCCACCGATTCAAGAATATTCATTAAATTATCAATAACCATATAACAGGGGTTCCCAAACTGGGGTACATGTACCCCCATGGGTACATTAGATTAAGTGTAAAGATATTCTTACCAATGTTTCCATAACTTCTAATCTGCCTTAAAATATTTTTTATTACCTGATGTTAATAATTTGAAGACCTGAGTTAAACAACTCCTCAGTCCTTATGAAGTCACATTTTTACCCCAGTAAAAGCTTTAGCTACAACTACAGCAACTACCAAGTTTACTTTCATAGTTCGTCGCAGACGTTGTAACGATAAGACGAGTTTCTAGAGTGATGGCTCAAACAACAGAAAAGCGTACAAGTGTGATAACTTTTATTGATTACATTTGAAACTGCAGTGGATAGGACTTCTACACTACTGTACTGATAGCACTGTAATTGCAAAAAAATGAAAAAAAAGCCTACGGAGTTAACTGGAAAAAAACTGAGACTGCATGGGTTTCAGGTGTAGCCTAATGATTAAGTTCGCTATGGCTGCAACAGAAAATAAATAGTGCATCAGAGCAAATTGAGCATAGCAGCTAAAAATATGAAAAAAAGTTAGGGGTATACAAGCGAATCTAAATCGTCCAAGGGGTGATGATGAACAGAAAGTTTGGGAAACCCTGCGTATATGTATTATTAAAACTGCCATTTGATTTCATGATTTTTTTTTATCTAGCAAACTTGAAAAAAACTTTTGGCAAACCGGTACACTTTATCTAATCAAGTGTGCAGAAAATCCACTTAAATCTCACAAGTGGCTACTCACTTTTATGGCGGCTTGTGCACTTGAATGATGCTTCATTGCAGAGTCAAGAAAAGTTTTTTCTTTCTCTAAAACAAAAAATTGCAGCTTGTTAGGCTCTGTTTTAAACAAGTAAACACAACTACTAGGCCTACTACATTTAGGCAAATGAAACCACAATATTTCTGAACGACTGTTTCCTCAAAACGGTTTCTCTAATTATGGAATAGTATAAAATATGGAATAGTATAACATAGCATGCAATAGTATGGCATAGTATGGAATAGTATAGCATAGTATGGAATAGTAAGTAAGGCACTGTGGTATAGTATGGCAGAACTGGGCGATAGGTCGTTTAAGGGCACTAGAGTACAAGGGCCCATATAAAGAGTTAAATTTGGGGTGAATGGCCCTCAGGGTAAATGTGCCTCAGGCCTAATTTAAGGCAAAAGGACCTCAGGACAGGACGGTTGAAGCAATAAATGGGCCCTAGGAATAGGATGTTAGTTTAAGGCACTGGAGCATATCCTATGCATAAATGGGGCTCTAGGACCAATGGGCCTCAGGGCATTCGAGGCAATAGGGGATTTGGGACATACTATTTCATACTATGCCATACTATTCCATAAATAGAGACACCCTCCTCAAAAACCATTCGGTGTGTAACCATGAATCGAAATCAACAAAATTTTTGGCTGATAAAACAATATGCGTAATAAACTGGAATAATTTTATAAAGCAAAAATAATATACCGGTAGGCCTATATATCGTCACGTTAGTGCTAAAACTGCGTAAGTCATTTTTTTGTGTTTTGAGAAAAACACAAAAAACATGTGATTGAATGTATCTACTCTAGCGTCACAAGCAAAATAACAATAGAAGAAAGAATAAATGGTTTCATGGTATACCATGTGTTATTATGATTTAATAATTGTGCTGACTCATGCAATTTAGAAACTGGAGCATAACTCGCGAACGCGTCGACGTATTTTTCCAAAAAGTGTGTCAAGCGTTAGCACTGACCCTGAGGAACAAGTTGGTGCTAAAAACTCAATTTCGCCAAAAAATGACTTACGCAGTTTTTGCACTAACGTGACGATATAGCTTTTTTAAATGTTTACGAGTACTGGTAAGCAATACATTATCATTTAAAATTTAAATAGACATCATTTTCCAAGGCAATTCATCTATTTAATTATTTGTGAAGTAAACACTTGGAAAAAGAGCAGCCAAAAGCAAGGCTCAGTTATAGCTACTCCAAGATCACAGATTCGTATTTGCACTTAAACATTTATAACTACAAATTGCCCTAAATTCTCTATTTTTATCTTGTTTATAGATTTGGTTAATGGTATCAAACATTGCAATATACCAAAAACACAGCTAAAGTCAAGCATAACATACCACTCATGATATTCAGAAAATGGTGGTACCAATATCCAACTTTTCTTCATACAACTGATTCGATCTTTCAAACTACTAACCATAGCACAAACTTTCTGAAGTCAACACCAAATTATGTCACATATATACAAATATATACCACCAGTACTTTTCATACAACAGCACAAACACACTGAAATAAAGACAAAATAAAAATTAATTCAATGCCCAATTATTTACTGCTTAATTATTCACTACCGATATAGCGCTCATGACTACTGTATTTGACTAAATTTGAACTTAGCCACTAGACCTAAACATTTCGTTCGTCATATGATTACATTGAACAATAACTCCATTAGATGATTGTGTACTATTCACTCCAGTTTATATCGTTTTCTGCTCTTGCACGTTGGGCAGGAAACACTGATGTATTATGTGGATCTTTGACTTAATAGTTTTATGGTTTTATATGCACTCCCGCAGTTAGTAATACCAGTACTTTGCTGTATCGTAATGAACCAAAAAAGACGTTACATCCCTTTGGAGTCAGAACATAGTTAGTTCGACAACCTCGACTGCTACATTTGGTATCCATTACACCCTTTTAGAGTCAGATTGCGACACTTGGTGACCCCGATGTGATTGCGACATTTGAAGACACCCAACGTGCGTCCTGCATCACCCAAAAATGGAAGGTGACGTTTGGATTATCGACACCAAATTATGTCACACAATACAAATATATACTACTGGTAGATACTTTTCATACAACAGCACAAACACACTAAAATAAAGACGAAATAAAAATTAAACTTATATGTATACAGTGTAAGCAGCAATTATTATCTGAATTCCAACAACTGAATGGTACTAATAAAAAAAGTTAATAAATTGGTTTATTTGGGTATACAGTTATACAACTACATCTTGTATAATCGGATGGATTAGTCAAAGAGACAATAGGCAATATCATAGGCCTATGTTACTAATAAAAATGAAAACACTTACAGTATGCATATACATACATTGCAAGATGGTGCTTCATACACAGATATTTTTTTTTGGATAAGGCCTATATACTTAACAAAATGCTATATAAACAACCAGTTGGCATAATGGTTCAAGACATCCCTATTGGTGTATGCAGTCTTGGATTTGTTTCCCAAGCTGGTCACATCGGACACAATGTTACCCACAGCTCACCACCATTGCAATGGGGTCCTGCTAAAACCTGCAGGAGCACAAAGACCGCCCACACAAACGAGTTAGGAGCACAAGGACTGCTAGGGGCCCAAGTGAGTTATTACTAAGGGCCCTAACTGAACCCTAACCCTTAGTAATTACTCACTAGCGCCCCTAGCTCACTTGATAGAGCAGTCCTTGTGCTCCTGCAGATTTTAGCAATGGCCTTCCATTGCAATGCATACATCTTCAAAGCTGTAATGCCAAGGCATTAAGCTGCAGGGATGGAACTCACCACCACCTGCTACACGTTTAACAGTGTAATACTGCAGGTATAATGCTGTAATGAAGATTTGATTATTTCGATTCAGCTGCATACACCTGACAATTCCTGCTCAAATAAAACAGGTTGTTCAATTTCAATTACACTTAAGGTGGGTTTACACGAAAATAACTGCAAGTGGAGCAGAGCGGAGCTGAAGGGCTGTTTACACGACATTTTAGTTGATGTTGAGCTGAGCAGAGCATAGCTGAAACAAGTTCAGCAATATTGCCCTAAAACACATTTGGTGTCAGCGCGAATGAAACTTACAAAGACGTTGGCTTGATTAATATAATTATTGGGCGGAATGTGAGCGGTAATTTAAATGCTGAAATTACTTTTGTAACACAAACTTTCCAGTAACAAATCTTCTGCTCCTAACCTAATTGCACAGTTTGGTCTGCTGCCAGGAGCGTATTTAGGAAGCGGGAGTCATTGTGCCATGCCCCTCCCCCCTTTTGAATCTGCTTTTTAGCAAAAAGAACAAGACTAATAGTGCAAAGTGACTGAAATATGCTTGACTCTTTTGATGGTTTCTGCAGCTTATGGCCAGGTGCAGACACAGGGGGTTAGGATGAAGAGTACGGTATGCATTCTCCCATCACCCATTTTCAAAAATGCTTTTGATATAAGGCCTATACCTGTATACAATTTTTCCATAATTTTAAACCGCCTTAAGCACCCATAATCAAAAATGTGCAAACAAAATGTATCATGCCGGTATTTGGCAAAGCATTCCAAATTAGGGTCAAAATTTGTGTATTACACAAAATTTGCCTTAAAATTATTGAAGCATCAAAATATCCATTACACAGTTACAGCATGTAAATTTTCAAATTTTGTTTGGGGTATTCAGGTATTATGCCCCCGAACCCCCCAACAACTTTTCTTGTTTCTCAATCCGTCAATCAGCTTTAAACTTGCTCTGTTTAAAAAAATATGCTGAAAAAACTGCCGAAATTGCGTGCCTCCCCCCCCCCCCCCATTTAAAATTTCTAGCTATGCCACTGCTAAGTGCATCTTGCTTTTTTAATTCCACCTGCTAAAGTGCTGCGATTAGAATGTAGGCTACTGACGTAGCCTTAGGTATTGCATGTCCGCATCAGAAGTTCTTTAAAATAAACGAAGCGACTCGGCGAATGGAACACTCGCGGTGCTTTTTTTTCCTCGCGAATGGAACAAGCAGATTCATGCATACAGCAGCCTATGTACTGATGCTACGACCACATTATCACATTACTTCTAAGTCCTCGAGTTTATTCAACCAAACATTTTCTGCTAATGATCCATCTGTTAATCCCATTCTTGCGAATATAGAGCCTTGTTCGTACTAGGCTATAACCAGCCGTCTTATTCGCTCATACACAACTAATGACCTCTTAATAGTTCATATTAATATTAGATCTATCCTCAAAAACTTTGATAACTTATCCCACTTTTTATCTCAATTTTCCACTTCTCCGGATATAATTTGTCTCACTGAGACTCGCTTAAACAAAAATCCTTTGTTTTACATCAACATACCTGGCTATCAATTTGTCTATGCCAACTCAACTGGCTTGGCTGGTGGTGTAGGAATTTACGTTTCTGCACAAATTGATTTTGATGTGTATGCTAAAAACAAGCTTGATGCTAATTGTGAAGATTTATGGATTTCCTTAAACAGCAAAAAATTACATAGGAAGATAATTATAGCCACTATTTATCGTCATCCCTCATCAGATGCAAAACCCTTTATAGAAGCATTAAAGTCCACATTACTCGAACCAAACATTTTAAATTCAGCTATTTTTCTCCTAGGTGACTTCAATATCAATATTTCGCAATCCTGCCGCTCACGTACTGCACAAAATTATCTCGATATGCTTTCAAGTCATGCTCTTTATCCGACTATCACTAGACCTACTCGGATAACTCCCAACTCTTTCACTATAATTGACCACATCATTACTAATTGTAACTCCCATCATATTTCTCCCGGAATAATAGAAAGTGATCTGACTGACCACTATCCTATTTTCTGCATCATTCAAAACACAATTACTAGCAAACGTCATAATAAACACTATTATAGAGTAATGAAGAATTTTGATTCTGAAAAATTCCTTATAGATCTTGCCTCCAAATTGCATAATTACGACCTACCAGATTTAAACATAAGCAATGTAAATACTGTTTTTGATAAAATACTTGAAACAATCTCTTCGACCATTAATACTCATGCCCCCTTAAAGCTAGCGTCTAGATAAAAACAGAAAATATTAAGCAAACCTTGGCTTACAAAAGGAATCATCAAGTCTATCCGACATAAACAATTCATCCACAAATCCTTTGATCTTTTAGGCAGCGACCAGCAAAAACTGTTTTATAAAAGATATGCAAACAAACTTACCAAAGTCAAGCAATTATCAAAAAAACTTTACTTTGAAAATGAATTCAATAACTCAGACAACCCACGTAAAATGTGGAAGACTTTACGTAACCTACTTCCCTCCAAAATGTCCTGTTCTGTTCCAAAAGTTTTTGAAATAAATAATTCTGACGTAAATCATCCTGCGGACATTGCTAATCATTTCAACAACTACACTGTAAATCAAATTGGGTAACGTAGACCCAAAAAAAAAAAAACTTGGGTTATCATTTTGGGCTCGAAGGCTGAGAAACCCAATTTGCCAACTTGGGTAATAACGACCCAATTTACAAAGTTGGGTTTGTTAACCCAATATCCATAACCCAAGTACAGTGGGTAACTTGACCCAAACTACAAACTTGGGTCTTTAAACCTAATTGAAAATTTTGGGCTCGAAGGCTGAGAAACCCAATTTGCCAACTTGGGTAATAACGACCCAATTTACAAAGTTGGGTTTGTTAACCCAATATCCATAACCCAAGTACAGTAGGTAACTTGACCCAAACTACAAACTTGGGTCTTTAAACCTAATTGAAAATTTTGGGCACTAAGGCTGAGAAACCCAATTTGTCAACTTGGGTAATAACGACCCAAATTTTTAATTTGGGTGTTTAACCTTAAATCTTGTAGATCAAGAAAATTGGGTAATTAATACCCAAGCTGAAAATTTGGGCGCTTTGTCCCAAAAGCTTTTAGCTAAGGAAAAATGCCCAATTTTCAGATTTGGGTTTTCCGATTAATATTTGTGAATGCGTTTTTGCTTAACTCGTAATCACAACAGTCGTCATAATCACTTAGTAATGGAGGGTTCACAAGAAATGCACAACAAAATATTGCAATAATGCTTTATATTGTCAAAAGAAATAGGTACAAATTAAATGTTCAATTGAACATGTTTAGGTTCACATATGAAGCGATTACAAATAAAACTGATCCAAACGATGTAAATATTATGCGATTATGACCTCAATTTAAATGAGAATTGCAAGTAACCAATTCCTGCAAGCACAAATAGAAATCTGCCACAACCATATGCAAACCCAAGCATTTTTAACTCACAAATGTATGTAAAAAAATAAACAATCATAGATACGGAGCAGTTACAGTATGCTACTCAAAGAATAAAAAATGAAGTGCATACGCAGAGACAATACAAAATAATGCTTTTGCAAAGATACAAAATAATGAAGTATTATGATACATAAAATTAATTAATTTCAGTTATTATCAACAATTTACTGTGCACTTTAAGTGCAAACTATTGTGCGCTCACAAAAACAAGGTTAGCAGCAATCAAGTTTAACAAGATGTTAAAAGGCAATTACAGTAGCTCTCAACCATAACCAAGAGCTTGTGTCACGAAGGTTTCGACTATGCCTAATTATATTTACGTTATGTCAGTCAGATATTTCGCTGAAGCAAAATTATGTCAATAAGCAACCAGCCACAGTCATGATGTTGCATAAAAACTAACCAAACAAAATAGGCTAAAAAAACATGACACCCATACGTTAGAATAGAAATCAGGAAACAAAGACGGGCAAACAATGTTTAGTGCAAATGTTATACAATCGGTAAGCAGCAACACACTTCTTTGGAATAAATTCGACAAGTTATCAGTTCAAAGTTTTCCCCCTAAAACGTCTGTTTTCGCATATTATGCATCTGAGAAGTTTTTATTTTACCATTTGTCTCAATTGTTTTTTCCGTTCGCTTTCATTCAAGCCTTTTGTGCTATTCAGGACGCATTAGATAGCATCAACTGTCTGCAGAATTTAGTGTTTCGATGCACATTCTTCGCAGAATTCCCTAAAAAGATGGAGCAATTGTAAGCCCAAATATTGTATATAAATAATGAGCCAGAAAAGCGCATGATGAAAATGAAAATTTCCATCAGATTATATAAATTGCAGTATTTGAGAGAAACCGTTTAAACTTGGGCTTATGTCCAGCAGTGCTTTTGTTAAATTTCAACTATGAAAAACAGTTTGGAATGACTGGGTAAGAAAAAGCAAACTGGAGAGCCCGCGTATCTGCTTTGGTAGGCTTTCATTTAAGGTCAAATCTTCAGCAGTTCGAGTGAAGGGGTGTCTTAGATATAGAACAAAAGAGACAATTCGGTTTTATTGTAGCGTGAAGCAATATGGTAATAACAAGACATATAGCGTTTCAAACCAAATTATTATTTACTCCGATCTACAGTGCGAACAGGTCTTTTGGAACTGAACAGTTTTATGCGTTGATGAAAACCTTTTGCGCGTTATAGACAGGCAAGTAAACCAATGCCATAGAAAGATTATAGCCAGTATATTTGCAATCATACTCACAAACGTTTCGGTAAAAACTTATACCATCATCAGTGTGAAACTACATAGGCACTAGGCTAGAATAACCAGCACAAGAAAGAAATTATTTTAAATACAGCATAACTATTACGTCATAAACAAAGTAGTTGGGATTTACGTAAAATATAACTAAAGGGGCAAATTAAACAATTACGTGCAACTGGAGTGACTAGATTAGTAGTAGGATTATTAAGTACAAACACTGTAGGATTAATTAAATCATAACTAAAAACAGACGTTGAATATAAATGGAAATTAAACACGTTACTAATTGCGATTTAGGCCTACACGAATATTGTGCGAAGTGAGCTAAATGTTAAATAGGTAGATGGGGTTGGAAGAGTCATCAATATTTAATTGTGGTTGAAGATTTTGGATGAGTAGAGTTTCTTTGATGCGGAGTTTTCGGATATTATTGCTGTGAGCTAGTATTTCGGGGGAATGAAAGTTCATCGTATGGTCTGGGTTATTTTTCAAGTGTTGGGACACATCAGTTTCATTCTTAGTTGAGTTTTTTGGCATATGGTCATTGATTCTAATCTTCAAATTTCTTTTGGTTTGTCCAATGTATGATTGTCCGCATGAGCAATTGAGTTTATACACTACTCCTGAGCTGTGTAGCAGTGTTTGACGGTCCTTGTACCTGAATTTTTGGCCAATAGTTGTTGTTTCGTGTACCATAACAAATTTTGATTTTTGGGAAAGTTTTTTGAATAGATATTGCCGAATTTCTTTTTCAATTTGATGAGACATGTCTCCGATATACGGTAGTTTTACAATCGAGAATATGGGTCTTGTTTTGCTTTCAGAGTCTAGTTTTTCTTCGACTTCTGGAGTTTTTACTTTTTCATGCATTTTGTTGAAAAAAATTCGAATTTGCTGATTAAGAAATCCAGTCGGATAGCCGTTTTTCTCTAGCATGGTGGAAATAATTTTGAAATCTTCGTGGATAAGTGAATAGGAATTGCAAATTTTGTAAGCTCTGTGCAAGAGGTTCCTCACTAAATCAATCTTGTATTTCAGAGGCACAAAGCTTTGCCACTTGATGTAAAGTCCGGTATGAGTGGGTTTACGGTACGTTTTTAAGGCTAGTTTTCTATCTTGATTACTAATCCATACATCCAAGAAAGCCAATTGGTTGTTCTGGGCCAGTTCATAGGTAAATTGTGTGTTAGGGTGAATAGAATTAAGATGTTTGTAAAATTCGGTAATGTGGGCGCGTTTTTCAAAAGTAGCAAAGCACGCGTTTTTCAAAATTATCCACGAAGATTTCAAAATTATTTCCACCATGCTAGAGAAAAACGGCTATCCGACTGGATTTCTTAATCAGCAAATTCGAATTTTTTTCAACAAAATGCATGAAAAAGTAAAAACTCCAGAAGTCGAAGAAAAACTAGACTCTGAAAGCAAAACAAGACCCATATTCTCGATTGTAAAACTACCGTATATCGGAGACATGTCTCATCAAATTGAAAAAGAAATTCGGCAATATCTATTCAAAAAACTTTCCCAAAAATCAAAATTTGTTATGGTACACGAAACAACAACTATTGGCCAAAAATTCAGGTACAAGGACCGTCAAACACTGCTACACAGCTCAGGAGTAGTGTATAAACTCAATTGCTCATGCGGACAATCATACATTGGACAAACCAAAAGAAATTTGAAGATTAGAATCAATGACCATATGCCAAAAAACTCAACTAAGAATGAAACTGATGTGTCCCAACACTTGAAAAATAACCCAGACCATACGATGAACTTTCATTCCCCCGAAATACTAGCTCACAGCAATAATATCCGAAAACTCCGCATCAAAGAAACTCTACTCATCCAAAATCTTCAACCACAATTAAATATTGATGACTCTTCCAACCCCATCTACCTATTTAACATTTAGCTCACTTCGCACAATATTCGTGTAGGCCTAAATCGCAATTAGTAACGTGTTTAATTTCCATTTATATTCAACGTCTGTTTTTAGTTATGATTTAATTAATCCTACAGTGTTTGTACTTAATAATCCTACTACTAATCTAGTCACTCCAGTTGCACGTAATTGTTTAATTTGCCCCTTTAGTTGAGTATGATTGCAAATATACTGGCTATAATCTTTTTATTGAAGTTGAGTTCGAAAACCCATCTTAATGCTCCAATGCCATAGAGTTTGTCTTAAATAACAGACAAGCATTCAAGGACTCTAGCGCTTTATAATTTATGCTTTCTTAGCGTTAAGCACATAAAAACCTTAGCATGGGCTCCCATGGCAGTCTTTAGGTTGTTCACACCTTTGCATCCCAACTAAACAATTATCATTTATGTTTAACTGTACCAAACAATCAATTTCTGAAACTTCACAAAAACGTTTAGCAATAAACCACTTGCTTGGAGCAGGCTTGCTTATGTGGAATTACATTTTTAATTTCTTTACCCAATAATAACCATTGGATAAAAACTGCTAATTGAGGTTTGATCATTTTTAGTAACAGGAACAACAGCTACAAAAAATTTAGCCAGTCTATAGCCTTTTCAAATTTTAAACATTATTTCAAATTTCCAATCAACAAAGTTCATTAACGCCACATTACTTGATTTAATAATAATTTTTTATCAAAGACACAAAAAACAACATGCAACAGCTTGACTAGCATCAAATTATGCTGACCTGTAATTGTCACAAAATAAGTTTGCTGATTTTCATGAAAGAGGTTGATGCAAAAATAATCCACTGTGAATTATTTTATATGCATGTTGCCCATGTGTCATAACCACTGCTTTAACTTTACATAATAAAACTGAAAGAGCAGTATACTATCATAACAAGTTTCCAACACACAGCTGCAGGGAGCTATGCAGTGCATGTCAAGCCATATTTTTTGCACCAAGTTCTTTGATTTTACTGCTTATTGCATACGTAAAATCATGAAACCACTCACTACATAATCACGTGTCACTTTCTATGAGTTGCATACCGGGCCTATTGGTTAAAGCGCCTTAGGTAGGCAAAAATTTATAAATAGCAGTATGAAGTAGAATAATCACAATGCACTTGATTGGTAACATACTCATATTCGTATTGATGTGCATGGCATATCGAGAAAAAGTTTGAACTGCTCTTCTGTCAATATTTTAAATATATGATGGCACATTTTTGAGTGTTTCACAAAACAATTTAAATGTTTATCACTGCCACATGGATGCCTAACAAAACTGGGTATCATATACAATCAGTTATTAGTGTGAAGCATTACATAATGCCTTAGCATTTACAACACAACATGCATAAGGTTTACTGTTTATCAGTCACTTACCTTGATTCGTTGCATGTCTGTTTTGGTTTCACACACAAAGGTAAATACATGTTATGATGAATTGATGATCAGAAACTTCAATGACAATGCGACACAGTAGTTGTACATACATCACATTAACAGCATGAAGCATCAGCTATATAACATGACTGCTAGGCCCATTCTCTAATTCTGAAATTTACCATGTCTTTACATCAATAAATGTACATTGCAAGCTATTTGATTGCTTATATATCCAGTCAACACTTTGGATAAGCAAGATCCATACCAGTATCAGTGTAATGGATATTGTGGTACTTTAACATAAAATTGGGAAGTGGCAGCCAGAGATGGGCATTTATCGCGATAATTTATCGGCGATAACTTTTTATCGATTATCGTTATCGCACAAAATAGTTTGGATTTATCGATTACCGTTATCGCTTTTGTTATATATTTTGTTATCGCCGATAAATTATCGCGATAAACGATTTTTTATGCGCGCAGTGTTTAAACTTCAAAGTTAGTGAGTTGGCGCTATGGAAAAAACGCGGTGTCCATTAAGACTTGCTGTAATTTTTAAAAATTATTTCTTTGTTTAGCTTAATTTCACGGCAGAGTCCGTGAACTGCTCTCTTTTCTTGAAAAATCTAGAAAAAACATTTTTGCAATTCGACTTACAAACAAAAAACTTCGTCAAACACATCGAACATTTACCGCAACATTTATCGGAAAAATTTATCGGCGATAATTTATCGATTATCGATATCGCTTTAAGAAATTGAGATTTATCGATTATCGGTATCGCCCAGGGCTTTTTTCAAGTTATCGATAATCGTTATCGCTTTAGTACAGAATGGTTTATCGTGCCCATCACTGGTGGCAGCAGTGTCATTTCCAAATCGGTTTTCTCCACATGGAGGCTCATTTAGATTGACTCATTTTTCTCAGATCAACTCAGCTTCAGATTTCCCCAAAACTCTTATCAACTCCAACCTCTAATGGTCCAACTTGCAACTACTAATAGTGGGTTTACACGAACAAAAAAACGTCAATGGAGCAGAGCTGAGCTTTGTTTGTTCTTTGAAGCTTGCAATGAAGCTTGGCTCCACTTTGCTCAACTAGCAAAGCCAAGTTGCATGACATTAGGTCTATAAAATGAAAGCTCAGCTTCTCACCGTTTTGCACTATTTTTTTAGCTTATGTAAACCCAGCTTAACAACTCTAAATTTGAACTGTAGTCACTCCAATCTCCAGTTCTACCATTCCTCCGCACCTGTACTAGTGCACTCTGGGAGTTAAGAATCACTGAAAAGGGTCAGTACCAGTAGACCTTGAAATTTTTTTTGCCTTCTGATAAGCTTTTCCAAATTCAAATTATTTAAAAGTTCGTCAAAAAACAAGTTGTTTTAATTTTCTATCCCGCCATTAGCAGACCTAAAAGAAGCATGCGCAACCAGTAACTTACTGACATCTGACTAGGCAGCTAGGTCTTAAGTCTAGTAGCTAGTAATAAAAAGACCTGCGGACTACTAGTACTTGTGGTCTTCGCAGCATTTCCAAATCTGTAGATACTGCATGCTATGATAGCTCACTTCAGCAAGTTGAACACATGAATCTGCAGATAACTTTAAAATCATTGTGTCTACATAGCCTAACTAAGTCGTTACCGGAACCTTTAGATTTTAAATTAGCTTTTTACTCCAGCGAGAAGCAGCAGTTTCAGTTCCGACGCATCAATTAATTCGAATTTCGATTATTTTGGCG
The DNA here is from genome assembly GCA_964006365.1 of Trididemnum miniatum. NCBI lineage: Eukaryota > Metazoa > Chordata > Ascidiacea > Aplousobranchia > Didemnidae > Trididemnum > Trididemnum miniatum. The sequence continues at coordinate 11,743,777 of OZ023240.1, read as the reverse complement.
CTCACTGATTGCGCTGATCACTAAACCGAAAAGTTTATTGAAGCGTAAAGTAAAATTTAATTAATTTCTGAAAAGTGCTATTTTATTAGAATGATGAATTACATCATGCACATTTAATTATTATTAAAGTCTGCCAGCAAAATTAATAAATTACGCTGACAAACGATGGTATACTGCAAGTTGAAAGCTTAGGTTGTTTGGTTTATGCGGTAGAGTGAAGGTTAGCCGCTTGCGCAACTGTCTATCATAATAATGTTGAACTTGAAATTAAAATGACTAGACACAGGTATGTAACTTAAAATTGCTATAGCATAAGTAGTGAGAAAAAAGACAACAATAGCTTATTAAATGACTTGTGAAATTGGGGTTGTCATCGGTTTTATTTCAAGTGGAAATATACTGCAAAATTTAACTAGGCCTATATCAATTTGGGGTAGATGACGCATTCTGAACCGGCCCTTAGCTCAGTTGCAAAGCGCACGCTTTCGGTGCGGGAGGTCTTGGGTTCAATTCCCGGGCCGGTCAAATCGGCACAGTGTCGCCAACGACTCGCCACCGTTGCGGCGTTTCTTCGGAGCTGTGTAGCCCAGGCGCTAAGCCGCGGAGATGGGCCCCGCAACTCGTTACACGCTTCGGCGTAATACGGCGAGTATAATGAAGATTTGATTTTGATTTTTGATGACGCATTCTGTCTCATCAAGCAAAACAGCTACACAAATGCTAGTTTATAATGCTTAGCATTTACGTCTAAGCAAAATTTAAGCGCATGCGCGTGGTAAGGCCTTGAAAAGCAATAAATCGCAGACTACTATGGCTTCCGGCTTTCCGTTTTGCTAATGTAGCAACATTTACCAATGCCCGTAGATAAATGCTATAAAAATTTAAGATGGCTTGCCCAGCTCCAATATCTGCCAAACACGCAGATAAATCTCAGAAAATTTTTAGACGGCTCGATTATCCTACAGACCAAGTGATCAACTTAGATAAAGCATGTAAGGTTTTTGGTGGTTGGCCTTAGACCAGGGGCGCCAAAGTTTTCTCCAAGAGGAACAAATTTCATAATGTAAAGTACCCGAAGGCTAATAGTCTTTTGTAGTTCTATGTGTTTTGCTGCTCTTCGTAACAAAAATGGTTTCTGTCGCAATTATGACGTAATAACGGTTTAAACTTTTCTCGCCGGTTTTTGTCGTCTCAATCAGATAGTCTTGTCGCATTTACAGCGTAAAAAAGCAACCTCCAGTTAGATTGGACAGGCTATCTAACTTTACATGTGCTTGTAGGCCAAAAATAATACATTTAGCAGCAACAAGCGCGGGCCGTATGAAAACTCATCGAGTGCTATATGAAACAACTGGGTTTTGCACTCAATGTTTCCTAAACTAAGAATTGTTTAAAGTGCAACCCGTTTTTTGAGTTTGAAACCAATCTATTATTTAAAAGTTTTCCCCAAAGATCTTAGTTTTAAAATTCACTTTCCCAAAATAAGTTATTTAACATTTCCCAAAAATTTTTTTGGCTTTAAAAACAATATACACAAGTTATTATTTCAGGAATTATTTCCCAAAAAAAATTAATGGGTTTAAAATCCATTGACCCAAAACAATAGTCATAACACTCACCCAAAAATTTAATTTGGGTTTGCTACCACATTACCCAAATTAATATTTGCAAAAACGATTACCCAAAATTTATTTTTGGGTATAAAATTTTTAACCCAATTTACTTGGGTGATGTGCTTTGGGTTATGCAGAACCCAAAATCGACTTTGGGTTTTTGCTTATCATACCCAAAAAAAATTGGGTTTTTGACCGTTTTTTTTGGGTAATGCATACATTTGCCCAAAATTGGACAATGCGATTACCCAAAATTTTTTACAGTGTATTTCTGTGGAATAGGAAAATCACTTGCAGATCAAATCAATGATTCATGCAACAAAGACCCGTCACACTTTCTTCGAAACAGAATACCAGAATCCATTTTCATTGCTCCTACATACCCTCAAGAAATAGAGCGTATTATATCATCTCTGCGTAATAGTTCTTCTTCTGGTCCCGAAGGCTTTTCTTCTTTCTTTATAAAAACTGCTTCGACTGTTCTTGCTACTCCATTATCCTTTATTTTCAATTTCTGTATTGAGAACGGCATCTTTCCAGATTCGCTTAAAATTTCAAAAGTTATACCTATCTATAAATCAGGTGCTACATCTGAGGTAAATAATTATCGTCCTATTTCACTCCTTCCTGTGTTATCTAAGGTATTTGAAAAAGTATTACACAAAAGAATTACTACCTTTGTCGAAAAGCATTCTGTTCTTTCATCTACTCAATATGGTTTTAGGGCGAATTACTCTCCAGAACATGCGGTTCTAGATGCAGTTTCTACATGCTACAACAATATCTCTAATAAACAGCACACAGGTCTTATCATGCTCGATTTAAAGAAAGCATTTGATTCCGTGACTCATACAATATTACTGAGTAAGCTGGATCACTATGGCATACGGGGTAATGCACATAAATTACTTTCATCCTACTTATGCAATAGACGACAATATGTGAACATTAACAATGTTAACTCTGACACACAATCTATTAACTATGGCGTTCCGCAAGGATCGATGTTAGGACCTCTTTTATTTTTGCTCTACATAAATGACTTGGAAAATTCAATGAATAATACACCTAGACTTTTCGCAGATGATACATCATACATGTACAGTATAATTGCCAACTCATCTTCTATTTTAGAACTAGAACAGCATTTAAACCTGGAACTGAACAACATAGCAAGTTGGATATCAGCCAACAAGCTTACTCTTAATCCTGCAAAATCTTTTGCCTTAATTGTTTCTCCTAAATCTAAAAACAATTCTATTACTATGAATCTATCTTACCAACAATGCAAAATTGAGGTAGTTGACTGTGTCAAATACCTTGGAATACATTTAGATATTAATTGCAATTCAAACAACATATTAAAATGCTAGAAACCAAACTTTCTCGTCTTCTTGGAGTTCTTTACAAAACCAAATCGTTTTTACCCAACCATATACTTAAAAAATTATATTATGCGTTTATCCACTCTCATTTGACTTTTGGATTACTAGTTTGGAATGCAACTCCTAAATCTAATTTATCAAAATTGCAAAGAATTCAAAACAAAGCAATTCGTTTACTTGCAGGAGCGGCTTGGGGAGATCATGCTTCTCCTCTCTTTGCGCAACTTAATATTTTGTCCTTGGATAAACTAGTTTTACTTGTCTTAGCAAGTTTTATGCATAAATACCATCTTAAAAAATTACCGAAAATTTTAGACAATATATTTACTTTGGTATCATCAATTTACTCCCGATCAACTAGAAACTCTTCCAAATATCAACAATACTTTATTCCTCAGTTTGCTACTAATTTACTTCAACGTCACATCAAGTTTCGAGGCTCAAAAATCTGGAACAGTATACCCGATAAACTTAAACAACAAAATCATAAACAGTTTAAAAATAAATACAAAAAGTTATTACTTACACTTTAAATTTTTGTCCATTTGGATTAGATTAATGATGTAGTTTTGGTACTGTATTCCGTAATTCGGCAACACATTTATTTTATTTTATTTTTTCTGTCTTTTTTCCTTCTCTTCTTTGATAGTATGAAACTTGATTATGTCATATGTACTAGATATTTTCACAGGTGGTCGCTTGACTCGAAGACCTTTAGGTCCCTTCGCGACCTTCCTATGTACATCTGTAAGTCTTTGTGCCGTGATTTATTTAACGTTGATGTTATTGTTCGTGATTGTGTAACATCGTGGGCTTTCAGATGTATGAAAATAAACTGGTTGTTGTTGTTGCCGAACCGTATTTTCGAACCTTACCTGCCGAACCGAAGCCGAATATCCTAACCGAATCCACCAAAGCGTAACGTCCTATACGAAGCGAAACGAGAACCGAATCCAAAACAAGTGCAGCGCTTCCCACCACAGGCTGCACCCTTAGTCACTGCGCCACAGGAAAGTCGTTACAGTATAGCGAATAATGGCGCTTATAAACCTACGCTTGGTCCATTTCCATTCGCGAGGAAAAAGATTCACCGCGAGTGTTCCATTCGCCAAGTCACTTCGTAAAATAAAAGCTTCAAAAACAAGCTTAGAATTAACTTCATTATACAGTATCTTGAGTAGCGTCTAGTATCAGCCCCCAGCAGTGTTCCCTCTAGGATTTTGACCAGTGCGAATTTGCCCAAACAAATTCATTAAAATTTTTGCCCAAAGATTTCCTTACTTTGAGGACTCCTTTTACAAATTTTTTGCATTAATTTAAATTTGCTTTTCCAAGATCAGAGATCAAGAAGATACAAACTACAATGTATTTCGAAATCTTGCATGTATACATTCAACAATTTTTCACGTAATTTGGCATTAATACTTGAAGTGTTTGGCAATTGTAATGTTTTTTTTTTTTTTTGGTGCAAAACAGAGGTGTACGGAGTCGCCTTTTTTGGACTCCTGCTCCTGTTTCGACCAACCAGACTCCTGATCCTGCTCCTGGTCAATGACTACTTTTTATACTCCTGCTCCTGTTCGACTCCTGTTTTTACGCAAAAGTGTCTGTTTAGGAAGGGAAATGGATAAATAATTCAGAAGGCTATTTTACCGCAGCGCTGTAACTGCTCAGTGGTTTGTAACATTTTTAAGTACTTGGGAAGAAGCAGAAAAAGATCAATTGCTAATGCTCATGCCCTTCTGAAAGTCAGGCACTTCAGAGATACTCAAGTTGTATTTTCATATAAACACACTGCTGAATATCAAGACTTAAATTTTCATTTTGGATATGTGAAACTGTTCAAATGAATTCAATTCAACTTTGATGCGTACAAATATATAGCTACATAAAAGTTGAAAAGCAATTTAAAATTGTAATGCACCGGTAGCTATTTTGAAAGAACCAAATACTGCAGTTCAAAACGAAACAGCCTTTGTACAGTGATCCTAAGCTCTGCCTGTAGAAGTGCCCACTGCCTAATTGTAATATATAACTAACAAGCTCAACTTCTAGCACTGCAAAAGTGAGATTACAAACATTTGAAGTTCAAACTTCAGTAATTAAATTAAATAATAAGGAAAAGGAAGTCAACCCTGACAATTCAACATTCATCACACGCATACTCAGCATGTATACGCATAATCAGCATCTTCGTAATCTAGCTCGCCCCTGGGACAGACGGATGAGCTGTCTGGCGCCTCACAGCGCCCTTTCTTTGAATTTTTAAATTAAATAAATAATCTATGCAAAAAAAATTAACTAAGTGAGCATTTAGTAGTGCAAATATGAATGAGCCACTGATTTCAGGACCAATGCCTTATATATGTATAATGTGCTGTCTTCAACAGTCATGTTTCAATATTGCTTCTTTAACAGTTTAATGACATGCTTGGCTTCGGGTTACTACCCTTAAATTAACCTTCAAACCTAACGAAACACTAAATTCAAAATTCTGCACCAACCCAATCACTTCAAAATAGTGAGGTATATAATAAAAATATTACCGGTAATAACTGAGTTATAGCCTAATAAAAAACTCAAGTTGAAAGAACAGATCGACGAAGAAGACTAGGTTGAGCTTGCGCTCTTCAAGTTAACAGCCACACAATCATGCGTGAAATGTGTTTGGCCAAGTCGTGACTTAAACTGTTAAACCCGTGATGTTTGGTTTCAAAGCCCAACGCCAATTCCGCTCAGCCATGTCACTTCATGATGGTTCAGTACATAACAATCAAAACAGCGGCAATTACTTTCCCAATCATTAGCAAAACATGGTCATTTCTAAAACCATTGGCTATACAAACAAAGCAATCTACCGTAACCCTAGCAGCAACAAAAAATTTTATACAATTACTTAGTAACTTCCTCTCCTATGGATTGCCACCTTAACGTGGTGGGGAGGTTTGAGTTTTCAATGATCCTTAGAGCAACGCCGTCGGTAGTGTTTAATCACTTCTGTCAGGGTCACCCATGGCGGTAAGGTCGAAGGAGAGAAACAGACCAAGTAGCAATCCAATGCTGTAGCTAAATGGAAAGTTGTAATAACAATATTCATGCTGCATCGGACGGCGCGCAGGATAAAAAGGTCCGCGTTCGAGTTTTAGGCAGAGGGACTCGTTCGAAAAATAAGCTACAGTCTCCCCCACAAGCTGACCATCACCGGAAACCCACCAACGCAGTCGCTAAGCGTTTGGGGAGGCAAATGGGGGCAGCGCACAGAAAACGTACTCGAGTTGGACCAAACTGCCGGGATCTAGCTATCGGGAACTGGAACGTTTCGTCACTGACAGGAAAAGAGCAGGAGCTTGTTTGCGAAGCCCCACAGTATCGCCTTGATGTTGTGGGAATTTCATCAACAAAGCGCCGGGGTTTTGGAACTGTCGAGTTGAAGGTGGGTGGAAAATTTTCTACTCAGGTGTTGATGCAGCAATGTCTGCTCAAGCTGGTGTTGGCTTACTTGTGAGCCCCAACATAGCTGAATGTGTCGTTGACTGGGTACCACTAGGAGGAAGGGTTTGTCTTCTAAAGCTAAGGCTGCTGGAGCGATCTCTGTGTATATTGCAGGTGTACGCACCTAACATAGAATCACAGTACGAAGCCTTTCTGGAGGAAGTTGAGGTTGCATTGGAAAAAGCAACTTCATCAGAATCCCTTGTCCTTTTGGGCGATTTTAATGCACATGTGGGCATCGACAATGCAACCTGGAAAGGTGTTATTGGGCAACATGGTGACCCTGACATTAACAAGAACGGAAGGTGTTTATTGCAGTTCTGTGCCACCAATGGGCTGTGCATAATGAACACTTTTTTTCAGCACAAAAGAATTCATAAGTACACCTGGTACAGAGACTCTCTGGGACAACGCTCCCTGATTGATTTTTGTATCGTTTCGGCGGACTTGTTTTCTACCGTGTCTGATGTCCGTGTTAAAAGAGGGGCTGAGTTGTCAACTGATCACCACCTAGTTGTCTGCACTTTGAAAGCTTTGAAACCCTTGAAAAAACGAAAGACTTTTCGACCACGAGAAACTTATCGAATCAAATGGGAATCATTGGCTGACAAAAAGGTACGAACTGCATTTGCAGACAACATTGCATCTAAGTTCAAAGAACTTCCGACCTCTACTGAAGACATTGAAACTGAGTGGTGTTTGTTTCGAACAGCAATCATTACGTCCGCTACTGACTGTTGTGGACGTAAGCGTGTTGGAGGGACGAAGAGTAGCGAGAAAAGAACTCCTTGGTGGAACCAAGAAGTTAAAGAAGCTATTCGTGCGAAAAAAGTGGCCTATAAGGCCTGGCTTTCAAATAAGTCATCACTTGAACTTCGTTCGCAGTACTCTGAAGCACGTACGACGGCAGCCACAAAAGTTAAACTGTCTAAGGAAAGGGCCTGGAAGGAATTTGGAGAAAGGTTAGACGATGGTTTCAAAACGGCAAACAAAGTGTTCTGGCAGACCATTCGCCGTTTGCGTGGAAAAAGATCTCGAGCCGCTCTCTTTATCGAAGATTCAAATGGTGTGACTCTGAAAGATCAAGATGCTATTTTGAATCGGTGGAGAGACTACTTTAGTGATCTTTTAAACCCAGTTGATGCTACACCGATACAAATTCACGAAGAACTGGTTGGGGAAGATATTCAGATAACCGAAGCAGATGTGAATGCAGTAATCAAATCATTGAAAACTGGAAAAGCACCTGGTGAGGATGATATCAGACCTGAAATGTTAAAAGCAATGAACATACATGGTGTTCGTTGGCTGACTCGTGTTTGTAAGGTGGCGTGTAGTACTGGGCAAGCACCAAAGCAATGGCAAACTAGTGTGATAATACCTATCCACAAGAAAGGAGACAAGAGAAAATGCACCAATTATAGGGGTATATCTCTCATCAGTGTCCCGGGTAAGGTCTATGCCAAATGCCTTGAAAAGAAATGCCGTGAAATAGTCGAGCCTAAACTAACAGATGCTCAGTGTGGATTTCGTCCTGGCCGAAGCACAATGGATCAGATCTTTGCCTTACAGCAAATCTTTGGGAAGTCGTGGGAATATGCAAAAGAGGTCAATGCATGTTTTGTTGATCTTGAAAAAGCATATGATCGCATTCCTAGAGACAAGCTTTGGGCGGTGCTGTTGCAGTATGGCATTGATGGCCAGTTACTAACTGCCATTAAGTCGCTGTACATGCATTCCGAGATCTGTGTTCGTGTTAACAGCGCAACGACGAAACCTTTCAGAGTAAGTGTGGGACTACGGTAAGGCTGCTCTCTTTCACCTATTCTGTTCCTTATTTATATGGATAGAATTAGTTAAGAACAGTGAGTCTTGTGGCGGAGTAAAGATCGGTGAATGCACTGTACAACGTCTGTTATTTGCAGATGATCTCGTGCTACTCGACTCTACCCAAAATGGTCTCCAGCAAGCTCTTGACAGGTTTTCGGATGCATGCTCTGTTGCCGGAATGAAAATCAGTTCAACAAAAACAGAAACCATGTGCCTGTCCAGACAATCAAAGCAGTGCTCTCTCCAAATTGATGGAGTACCACTAAAACAGTCAGAGAAATTCAAGTACCTCGGCGTCTCATTCACAAGTGACGGCAGACAAAATAGCGAATTGGATATCCGCATCGGAAAAGCAAGTGCAGTAATGCGCCAGCTCCACCGATCTGTGGTACTGAAACGGGAGCTTTGCACCAAGGCAAAGCTATCCATTTTCAGATCGGTGTATGTTCCTATTTTGACTTATGGCCATGAGTGTTGGATCATGAATGAGAAAGTGAGGTCTCGAGTTCAAGCAGCCGAAATGGGATTCTTGCGAAGAATTAGCGGTTTGATCTTGTTGGACAAGGTTAAAAGTGCAGATATTCGTGAATCTCTAAACATCGAATCGCTGCTTCTCCGACTAGAAAGATCGCAACTGCGTTGGTATGGACATGTGACACGAATGTCCCAGGAAAGAACAGCCAAAAAACTGCTCTGTTCAACACCGATTGGTCGAAGGCCTAGAGGCCGTCCCAGAACTCGATGGCGAGATTACGTAGAAGATCTTAGTTGGTCTCGCCTTGGCATCCCAGCAGAGCATCTATCCTTTGTTGCAGAGGATCGAGATGCTTGGAGGCTCCAACTTGAGCTGCTGCCCCCGCGACCCCCCAAGGATAAGCGGGTCCAGAAAATTGATTGAAATTGATTGATACTTAGTAACTTTCAAAATTTCTGGCAAACTTGTGGGTTGTGCAAAACTTGAATTTAGAACTTTTGGCCTATGTAAAGTGAAGAAATGTTGGTTCAGTAGCTGCTGGACTACGTCAGCGTATCTGCAATCCACAAAGGCTTACTGCAAGACTGCTTTGTCAGTTTGTAGTCTGCATTAAAACATTAAACTGCGGTACACAAATAATTCCACATCGCTTAGCTGACTGCCCCTAGTACTAGTACCCTTACCCAAACCATGCACAGTCATAATTAGTTGGTTAGACCAGGCCTGTCGCGTGTGGTCTATTGTCTGGTACTACCCGCAACTAAATTTTTTTGATTCAGTTTATTTGCCAAGTGATTAATTGCATTATGCTGCTAACATCAGAAGAACTTGTTTTACTAAACTTGTATTGTTTTTAGGTATACTATGGCTGCTCTGCAAGATGCAAAATATGGACTGTAATTATCTATCGATACCGATATGTTCGTAGAATTAAACTGCACAAAACAAGCAAATTATCAGAACCAAATTATGGCAAATTTTGAACAAATATCACAAGAATGCGGTAATTTTTCACTCCGGATCCTGCTCCTGCAACAATTGGAAACTTATGACTCTGGATCCGGCTGAAACATTGACACTCCTGCCGGAGTCGACTCCGGTACTCCGGTTTGTGTACACCTCTGGTGCAAAAGCACGTTGTGCTTGTAACACTGTTATTATTATTATTATTACAGTCTTGCATTAAAATATTCAAGTTTTTTGTTTAAGTTTTTCAGTTATGCATTTTATAATATTAATTTCTGGTTCAAAATCAGTAAAATTTGCCCAAAAATTTCGCACTTTTCACAAACTTCTCACTCTAGAGGGAACACTGGCCCCCAGGTTTGGTTAGGTTTAGTTAGGATTAGGTTCGGTTTAGAGTTGTAACTGAACCGAACCCTAACTAAATTTAACCCTACCGAACCTAATCCTAACCAAACCTTACCCCAACCGAACCTGGGGGCTGATACTAAACGTTACTCCAGTATGTCCAGTAAGCTCCAGTAAGCTCATGAAGTAGCCGACCATCTTCCTGTAATTCAAGTATCTAAAATTGGCACTCCTTTATTAAAATCTGAAAATAGAGAATGGTGTTTTAGTCAATTTAACCGTCAAAAATTTTATCGTGAGCTAGAAGCAAAAGACTTTAAAGAAATATACAGTCTGCCTGACCCCGATGACAGCTTCAAACTATTTTTAGGAAAAATTAATCCTTCTTTAGTTAACTGTTTTAAGAGAAAAAATAAAAAGATGAGAAATAGTCAACGTTGCATATGGTATGATCGTGAACTGGCGCTTCTTTCTCGCAAAATGGACAGGCTTTACAAAATTTATCTTCAAAAGAAAACTCCAAAAACAAAAGAAAAATATCATAAACTTAGAAATTTTTATTTCCACATGGTAACTCAAAAAAAGAAAGAGCATATGCAGAGTCAATTTCAAAAGTATCAAAATAACATCCGAAAAACCTGGCAATTGATGAAAAATCTTCTTGGTAAAGCTCGCAACAAGTTTCATTCAACATCTATCAACTATAACGGTGTTCTGATCAATAAACCTGTTGAAATTGCAAACAGTTTTAACAACCACTTTTCTACAATAGCTAATAAGCTTATTGAGAAGTTACCTTCTTCTCCAAATAAATTTACGGATTATTTACCCCCACCAAATTCCTCCTCAATGTTTATGTCTCCTACAAATATTATTGAAATCAAAAGATTAATTAATCAACTTAAACCTAAGCTGAGTGCTGGAATAGATCTAATACCTCCCATCGTTTTGAGACATCTTCCTGAAAACGTACTCCATGCCCTCACTTACATATTTAACCAGTCTTTGTGCCAAGGTAAATTTATTTCTATTTTCTATTTTTAAGCAGGCCAAGATTATACCAGTATTCAAAAAAGGCAATCCAAAAAATGTTCTGAATTATAGACCAATTTGTTTACTTTCATCCTTGTCAAAAATTCTGGAAAAAATTGTTTATAGTAGACTGTATTCATTCGTTAACATGAACAATAGTCTATCTTCTCAACAGTTTGGATTCAGACATAAGCACTCGACTACTCATGCAACAACTCTGCTTATCAGCAACATTGTAGATGCTTTTGAAAAAAAACAATTAGTACTTGGGATTTTTCTTGATATCTCAAAGGCATTCGATACAATTGACCACAATATTTTATTACACAAGCTGAATAACTATGGAGTAAGAGGTGTATCATTAAATTGGTTTAAAAGCTACCTCTCCGATCGTTCTCAAATTGTTGAATATGATGGTGTTTCGTCTTCGAACCAAATAAATATCTTCTGCTCTGTACCTCAAGGTTCTATTCTTGCCCCTCTATTATTCATCATATATGTGAACGACTTTACAAATTGTCTGCAGTCTAGCAGTAATATATCATTTGCGGATGACACAAATGTTTTTATAGTAGATAATAATCTACAAGCACTTTATGAAAAAGGGAACAGCGAACTTGAAAATATTGATAACTGGATGGTAGCAAACAAGTTGTCTATAAACATCAATAAAACTAATTATATTTTGTTCCAAACACCAAAATCCCAAGCATCTAAAGTTGTGAGTAATCTTCAACTGAGGTTAAGAAATAACGTTGTTGAAAAAGTGTCCTCTGCTCGATTTTTGGGTGTAATAATAAACGAAAATTTGTCGTGGAAGAATCATATCGATATGATAAAACATAAAATGAGAGCTGGTCTTGGTGCTGTTATGCGCATTCGATCCATTTTATCTCCTAAAGCCATGCTCAGCCTTTATCACTCGTTGTTACTTAGTCATGTCCGATACTGTATAACTAATTGGTGTTTTGGCAATGAATCAAAAGTTCAAGAATTACAGCGCATTTGTAACAAATTTATCCGATTGATCTTCAATTTAAAGAGACATGACAGTGTGAAAATGATCATGAAACAAAACGGCCTGTTAAATATTAAGCAAATATATCAAGTTGAATTGGCTATTTTTATGTATAAAACTGTGAAAAAAAGTCATCCTATTGCATTGCAGAATTTATTTCAATCAAAACCAAGTCGCATTTCAACCAGAAGTAATAGTCTTTACATCTCCCCAGCATACAGATTAACCGTTTGCCAACAATCTATCAAATTCTCAGGACCGAAAATATGGAGTAACTTACCAAGCGCAATTAAGAGTTGCAAAAATTTGAAGTCTTTTTCGAATAAAGTTAAAGAGCACGTTCTAAACACAACTGAATACGAATTTAAATAATGTTCTCAATTGATATGACCCCAGTTTTCAGCATTAGGGCATTGATTTTTGTGTTAAATTACGAAAATGTTCTGGTGCTGCTGTGTAATTGTTGTTGCAGGAATCTATTGGATGATGAACAAAAGCATGTGGGTAAATCTACGAAAAAGAACGGCTATAAACCAAATCGTCTCTTCTGTTGCAAAGAAATATTTTCCCAAGGAACTTAAGCGGACATTATTTGTCACATCGTAATACCTAATTACCATCATGGACATCAAAGAAAAAAAACAAACTAATCATTTATTTATTGTAAAGACATGATAATGAGGAATATTAGAAAATACAGAACAAAATCGATGGGTTCCATTTAAAACTACAAATTAAGTTCTGATAGCATTCTAACTTAATTGTTTTTTGTGGTCTTCGTGGATATTTTTCCTCGCCTAGTCATAAATTTGCTTTATATATACCATTTGGTTTACCATACGAAAACTTTTACAATTGCTAAACAAGTTATTGATATGCTAAATAACCCCCGAGATTTCAGTTGCTGCTTATCATGGCCCGACTGTAAAGCTAATTAACATGTAAACGACTTCCCGCAACTAAGGTCACAAGCTGTTTTTTTTTTTTTTGGTATAAATAAATTTGATGTATCGGTATTTGCTATGGTATGTTGCTTAAATTTTTATTTTTTTTATTTTTATGTGTTTGGTTCATTTCGTTGTTTGTTTGATTTACGCGTTGCCACATAGATTTTCTCGGTCATGCAGCCATGCCAAGTCGGTTGCGACTGGCGTGTCTCAACAGTTCCTCGTTTTGCCGCATGTTCCTTTTTCCACGCCAATTTTATTTAACTTAAGATGTAAATATTTTCTTGGACGTTTCTGGCAGTACGGAAATAAAATAAAAATTGAATTGAAATTGAAATGTCTATTGGTAAGTCTGCTGGTATCGATACTACACCACTGTAATTCTGGCAGAATAAACGAGAGAACTTAAATTCTAGCGGTTCAATTCGAGAGAGAAAAACAAGAAAAAAGAGCGCTGCTGCTTTTATGTGAAATAATGTGCTATTAAATAATGCGTTCTGGCCGTTCAGACACAACAGAAAAAATTCCAGACAAAAACAACATTATTTGGTTTGTTTGTTTGTTGCTTTATAAGCACTTGTTAGTACTTTTTTGGATCAAAAAAAAGCTGCAAAACACGTTTATGCAAATTCTAAATGTGACTGTCATTGTAAGATGTTGACTATACAAGCGAACCCAAATAGAAATTAGTCTAAATCCGAAAAACTACGAAACTTGAGAACAATCATACATTTTTTTTGGCAAATTGATGCCCAATAAATGGGGTGCAAAAGCGGGGCGTGGGAAACATCAATTAAAATTTAAAGCAAAAATCGAGGAAAGTTTTATTTTCAAAATTGTCGAAAATCCTAATTTTCTTGCACTTTACCACAAATTTCCATTTAAATGATGGGCAAAAAAGAATTCAAACAATGGAGCGTGAAATACTATATCTTAAAAAAATCGAGATCTTGTCTAAAACGTGTAAAACGAAGCCAAATAATATCCAAAACGTTTCCACCTAATCAAGTATTAAAATACTTTTTTGTAGATTACTCTGAGAGTTTGAAAATGAGTATTTGCGTTTCGATATCAAACTATTTCAAACAAAAAACAAAGCAATGCTAAACAACATAGGCCTAAACCCAATTAAATTGAGCACTTTTGTGATGTTTTTGCACAGCGTTTGATCAAACACGAGCAAAAACTGGAAATTTGGGGGGCCCGTATAAACGTCTGATCTCGACAAAACGCACTGCAAGCTTTTAGCGATTGAACGGCATTCCGACGCGACATTATCATGTTGCACACATGTTTTATACAGTACATGAAATTTCCTATTCGGTGGGTATAGTCAAGTTGGTGGCATATCACGCCTTTTACCAGCAGAATGGCGACAAACTTGGAGCAAAACTGCAGTTTTTCAGTTTGGGTGAAAAATTCATTTTTGACAAAACTGGTGTGCAAACATTGCGTTACTTGAACGTTTTGCGTTTCGATATCACGATTTTGAAAACATGGGACATGAAGCTAATTAAATCCCAAAACGTTTGCGCGTGGCGAGATTGAGCACTTTTTTGTCGTTCTCATTTGACGCCATGGTTCGAAAATGAGTGAAATTTGAAAAATCGTTTAATCACGTCAAAACGTCATTTTCGTAAAAACGCTGTGCAAACTCAAGGCAAATGCGCTGCTTTGCGTTTCGATATCGGACTGGTTCAAATATGATCATGAAACGTAATGAAACGCTGAATAGCATAAATAATATTATGATGTTTTATGATCATGAAACGTAATGAAACGCTGAATAGTATAAATAATATTAGATTGAGCACTTTTGTGATGTTTTTGCACAGCGTTTGATCAAACACGAGCAAAAACTGGAAATTTGGAGAGCCCGTATAAACGTCTGATCTCGACAAAACGCACTGCAAGCTTTTGGCGATTGAACGGCATTCCGACGCAAGATTATCATGTTGCACACATGTTTTGTACACTACATGAAATTTCCTATTCGGTGGGTATTGTCAAGTTGGTGGCATTTCACGCCTTTCACCAGCACAATTGGGACGAACTTGGAGTAAAACTGCAGTTTTTCAATTTTGACGAAAAGTTGCTATTTGAAAAAATTGGTGTAATGAGTTTGGTAGTGCAATAGCATGGTAGTACAATGAGTTTTTGTGAAAACAGCTTAATCGGACCAGGCTCAGAGTGACCGTTTTCAGTCTCGTGTTAGAGAACAGAATCTACAGTATGCCTTATAGTTGAGGTAGCAGACTCAAAATGATGAACTTGAGCATAGTAACTTCTTTCTTCGAAAATCAAAACTTTTTTTAGCATATAAGAGTACCGGTATAACTATTAGGGTTAGTAAAGATTTGAACAGCTTGAAAGTATGAACCATAAATCAAATTTTCTTTATATTTGCGTTAAGTATTATTATTGGTTATTGTGTCGAAGCATGTAACAAGTGATGGAGCCCATCTCTGCAGCTTCGCGTAATGGCAACACCACTCCAACAAAACGTCGCACATTTATCAAGATGATTTATCGGCGATCATTTATTACCGATTCGTTATCGCTGAAAATATTTTTGATTTATCGATTACCGATATCGCTTTTGCAATGTATTTCTGTATCGCCGATGAATTAGCGCGATAAACGATTCTTTAATCTTTATGCAGTCAGTGTTCAAAAGTTAGTGAGTTAGCTCTATGAAAAAAATACACTGTGTTCTAAAATGCTGTTGCAATTTAAAACATCTATTTTTGTTTTATTTAATGCCACGGCAGAGTCTATGAACTGCTCGTTTTTCTTGAAAGTTCTGGAAACACATTTTTGCAATGTGACTTGCAGAAAAAAACTTCGATTAAATCAGCGGTTCCCAAACGTTTTGGCGCCGTAATAAAGCTACAAGGAGGCTCCATCAAATTTTAAATTTCACCAAAAAATTGTATTTAAAACAAAGTTGTTTGTTGTGCAGTATAGCAAAATATTGAAAAACGTATGCACATAATGTGAGGTGTGACCTTGTTGCTCTGAACACATTTCATCAAATCGCGGTTCAATGCTGGATACTGCTACACGCATTTCGCGTTCAAAATCGATCTTGTTGCGATTGTAACAATGCTTTATTCATTATGCAACAGGCTATTGTTACACAATATACCAACATACGGGCAAAAGTTGTGCATTATGACGTGAACTATGCAATCCTTTCACAAGTTAATCTTCCAGACACTATTTTTTCATTACAAAATAACGAGATACCGCGTAGACCCGACACCAAACACCAAGTGCGCGAAGACCCTCGACAGATGCAACAACTCTCACGGCGCCCTTGGCAAAGTCACGCGGCGCATCAGGGCGCCGCGGTGCCCAGTTTGGGAACCGCTGCTTTATAAAAACCATTGGCATTTGTATGGATGCTAACTTTCTATTTTTCTATTTGCCAACACAGACACATCTTTTTTATTCAACCAAAGCTACGCAAGCATCAAGCATGAAGCTTGAGGGATTTGCTTAATTTTAAAGCAGGTTTAAACAGAGAACTGTAATCAATCTTTAGCGTCTAATGGGAAACATAAGTTGAGCATTTTTTGTAGGCTTACATAGTGCCAGTGCGATACGTACATACTTAAGGCTTATGCTATTAAATAATACCCCGAGGGTCGTAGTACAATCGTAACTCTGTTTCAACAATTAGGTTTCGTAATGAAAAGGATACACGATCCTTGGAAACCTTCTTCCGTAAGCAAAGTGACTATTTTTACGGGGGCGTGTGCCCGTGACATTTTGTCGCTTGGCTTGTTTTATTACTCGCCTCGCTCGTTTGTCGTAACCCGGTATTGCAAGTTTGCAACTGAGAACTACAATTTTTTTGGATATTACGCCCAGCTTGATTTATGTTTATTAATGTTAACTGTTTACACATATAAAATAGTTAGGTTAGCATGCACAGTGTGATTCCAATCGTGATTTCAGGGCAATTGTGAAGGCACCATTAAATAATAAGAAGTCTGTTTTTTTAAAACGGCTTTGTATTAACTTACTACGTGTAATATTCTAAGATTTGTATTTGTGGCAGTTTTATTGTAATCTTGCCGCAGAAATTTTGCATCGGTAATTAAATGGATTGCGGATAGGTTATTCATCGATTACCTAATTAATTATAATATTAGCCGAATTTTACACTACAATGATTGCATGAATTTTCACTATCAGGCCAAGCGAAATACAAACGAAGCGATTAATTACGCTCGTAGGATGGATTAAAAGCGCTTCAAAATTCTATGCAGCTTTTCTCGACAAACGAGCTGTTGTGGAAAAATGCTAGTACGAATGTGAAAATTTTGGAAAGGTGAAAATTTTTGAATCTTTGATGGTGTGAAATTCTCGGAACTCTGGGCTATAATCTCGCTTCAATTAGAATCCACGCGCAGGCTGTCAATCAAACTACTTTTGTTGGCTTTAAAAGATTCATTCGCTGGCCTACGATCAGTGAATAGTAGTTAATCAGTAGGATACTAAAGATATTTCAATTTTTTTAACCGTCAACTTAATGTGACTCATCTCTAATCTCCATGCCTTACTTTTCACTTTCAGAGCTCGTGATTTATTACACTAACAAATTATTTATTATTGGCCTATTACTTGTGACTAGTTTAAGATGTTCACATGGAAAAATATTTGCTGGACCGAAGGGAGGGGGGAGTGTAACGAAAATTAACATCGCTTTTTTTTACAGATAATGCAAGTAAACTGTACTGGATTGCATTTTCAGCAAACAAATTTACAAAACCATTGCTCTTTTTCATTTTATGAGCTATTTTATGTTCCATTTTTAGCGTATCATCTTTTGCTAAATGATAAATCGTCTGACGTCGTATTTGGTGACTATGACGTAACAATAACATTTTACCACTAAAAAATTGTGCATTGTACAAACTATGCATTGTATCTCAAGTTGGCATTTGCTTCTAGTGTTTCTGTGGTTAGTGGATTGAACGTTTTAAGCCAATGTTGTACCGGCTAAGGTTTGCTACTATCATCTATTTATAGATTTTTTTTCTTTCTATGGTTCTCAGAGATTTAGAACAGCATTCAGACCATGATGTCATTTTAAATGGTCGCGCGTAAATCATTTCATGCCTTCTGTAACAAACTCGCAACCGCGATGGCCTGACTATGTTCTGCAGAAAGTTTCTATACACACGTCGCTGGATGGATTTTATAATATGTTGAACGCTCACTTCACAGCTGCTGTTTCTACATTAAACAATGATTTTTTGCAACACCGAGCAATGCAAGCACGACATGGGCCGGGTGTACACTAACGCTTAGTGCACGAAAAAGGGTAACCGGTTATCATTATTTTCGTCCTTCCAGACTCATCAGGTGCACAACTACGAGAGCCAAAGCTGGTTCTAACTAAACGAACAAAAATCGAAGCTCATATATAGCTTGCTGATCAGAAGGGCGCGGCAAGACAGAAAGCGCTCGAGGTCCAAAACTTGATTGCAAACTCCAAGATTTCGTAAACCGCAGAAGCACGGCGAAGCAGAAAGCGCTCGTGGGTTAGTTTTAAACCACACAATTACTGTAGCCATTATATGCGCGCGTAAAAAGCAAATTTAGTTAACTGCGGAAATCGAAGTCGAATAATCCGAAATTATCTGCAAAGCGCCATACAAACTCGTGAATTAAGTTCAACAAAATAATTTGGGAAGCAAAAAACGAAGTCAAAGAACACACTGTTTTAATTTTCAACCGTAGTATTAACTATCAAACAAGGCCAACAGCACGTCGCTGAAAAAAGGAAACAAATTAGGACAAGCAAAAGCTAAAACAGTGTTTCTCAACCCTCTTTTTATGCGCCTCAATTCGTTTAAAAACATTGTCTGCTAGAGCAGTTGCGACCCATCTAAATTGAGCATACATACTTAGTTAGTTGCATCTTTATCCTCCTATCACGAGAAAGCGATCAATGCGCTATACGAGCTCGCTTAAGAGTTGCCAGCCATCTGTCTACCACACCAAGATGGGGGAATCCCGCTAAGTACCTTTCCCAACGGCACAATAAGTAAACTTGCCGGCTTGTTCTCCAAACTGTCCCTTTAATACTGAGCGTCAAGCAGGGAAGCTGTGAATACCAATTTTAAAGTCATTGGTTTGACCCCACTCGGAATCAAACCCGAGTCTACAGTTCAAGAGACAGACGCTCTATACCACTCGGCCATCTGAGCTGTTATATACTGGTTTAAATGTGAAAAAAAACAACAAATCATTACGGTACATAAAAAACTGAACCTTTTACGGCAACAAGTTTTTGAAACGTGACTCATTGATTTGGTTCAGAATAGCGAATTTTGGACCAGGGGGTTATTACAGGATGCTCGCTAAGCGGTTTGCGAGCTCGCAAACTGCTCGGTAAAAAATTTTTCCTCGCTAACGCGTTTTTCGGGATTACAGGATTTTCCGAGCTGGCGAACTCGCTCGGCAAGTAGCGAGAAAAAAATGAGCACGTTAAGTTACCGAGCGACAATTTCATACACAACTAGCCATGGCAGAGCGCGTTTTTTTTAGGTCATAGCGTATGCAAAATGGCTAGAACCTAGTTTATGACACAACTAGAGCTTTATGCAACTCCCAGGCTTGTTGTGAAGTGGTGGGTTCAAGTTCAAGTATATTCGTGCATGCGAATTAAGAGCCAAAGGCTCATCAAGTTGCCACACTCTATCTCAAGCATGACATATGTCAACAACAAAAATCAGACTTTCAAAAATAAAAATACAAAACAAAAAAGAAAAATGCAAACTCCAAGATTAAGGTGCAGCGACCGTGCTTTTTTTTTTTTTTAAAAAGTTGTGTTTATTTTTTAACTTCTGCACGTTTCAACGTATATCGTTTTGTCGCTGTAACCTGTTTTTCGGCCATTGTGTTTGTTCCTTGTTTTTGTTAGGTGTTTTTCTGGTCGTTAAATAAAATAAACTACTACTACTAATGCAAAGCATAGTCAACATACAAATACATACATATCAAACTAAGACTAGTAGGCTAGCAGCTGATTTCTGGCTAGCGCCTAGTCTAGTGCTAAAATTGTGCCAGTATTACCAAGTTGGGATGGCTGTGACTTGGTTACAGGTAAGAGTGTAGGCTATGTAGTAATGGTGTCTACAGATGAACAGGTACAGGCTTGGTGTGAGGTGCTAGACTAGCAGCTGCTGTTTGCTGGCTAGCGCCTAGTCTAATGCTAAAACTGTGCTAGTAGGCCTATAGCAAGCATGCGTTGGCTGCAGACTTAGGCAGAGCATTGGTTGGAGAGTATGAAGTAATGGTACCTTCCACAAGTAACCGTGTGTCATGGTCTTATTATATGGGGTTCCACTTTCAAAACCTATCTCAAAAAATTAACTACCGGTACCCTACAAAACAAAGCAATAAAGATTGTTGGTGATGGTAAGTATTTTGATCATGCAACTCCATACTACTCTAAATTACGCATTTTAAAATTGGTTGACCTTTTGAAATTAGAAAAGGCATTATTTGTCTTCAAATACAGAAGCAAAGCTCTTCCCTCTGCATTTAAAAATTATTTTTCTGCAGTATGCAATGACAGATCTACACGGTCGGTTATCCAAACTAATTATTTTATTCCCTTTACAAAATCTACTATGTTACAAAGATCTATTAAATATCAGGGTCCGATTGTTTGGAATTCTCTAGATTTAAACATTAAAAAAGCGAAACTCCTTAAAATTGTTTAAATACCATCTAAAAAAGTCACTGTTGAATAAATATTGTTCTCCATTGATTACAACCTAACCTCATGTTCTTCCTTACTCCATTTTTCCCTTTATATCTTGTGTAAGATGCTGTGTTTTAGCCTTTTGTTTTGTTGTTGTTGTTGTTTTTCTTTTTTTTTTTTTTTTTTTTTTGTTTCTCTTGTTAAGCCAAGTTATGATCCTCAGTCTTTATTTAATTCTTCAAGGTGGCTGCTGACTCGAAGACCACTAGACTGGTCGCTTCGCAGTCTCCTCCTCGCCTCAGTTGTATAGGTTACCAAATTTTACATCGTGTCATAATATTTAATTGGGCGTCAATAAACAAAGTTCAGTTCAGTGTGAGGCCATGGCCAGCAACTGCTAGTCTAGCACCTCACAACAAGCCTATGCATCTGGAGACACCATTACTGCATACACTCTTACCTATAACCAAGTTAAAACCATCCCAACTTTGTAACACTAGCACAGTTTTGGCACTAAACTAGGCGCTAGCCGGCAAACAGCAGCTGCCAGTCTAGCACCCCACAGCAAGCCTATGCATACCGGTACCGAGCAGTTAGCGAGACACTCAGCTTTACCGAGTAGCTGCTCTTTCTGCGAGCACAACCTGTAATCCCAACTTTGCGGAGAGGCCTTGGTAACGTTACCTGAGAAATACGTTGTTTTGCCTGAGAAATACGTTGCAGGGCTGGTAACGTTACCTGAGAAATACGTTGTTTTGCCTGAGAAATACGTTGCAGGACTGGTAACGTTACCTGAGAAATATGTTGTTTTGCCTGAGAAATACGTTGCAGGGCTGGTAACGTTACCTGAGAAATATGTTGTTTTGTCCGAAAAATACGTTGCAGGTCTCGTTTATCAAAATAATGACTAATTAAGGGGCGCCCTATTTTGGGGTATGACAATGACTGATGCAAAATGCTATGTAGCACCCTCTAGTGGCCGAATATATCAAATTATTGTTTTTGAAGAGGAATGAAAAACATGCAAATGTTTATGAATCCATGTAAGCTCTATGATTTCATGTGGGGTACGACTATGCATAGGGGCACACACACTACAATTCTAGCTCCCCCTAGCGGCAGAAACCATTACTGTTTTGACTTGGATTAGGAATGTAAAATAAATGGGCGCAGAGGCAAATGGTCACTTAGCTATTTGGGGCAAATGGGCACTTGGGAAAATGGGCACCACGAAAAACGGGTGCAATTATATGGGCAACTGGTCATCGGGGCAAATGGGTATTTGGGGCACTTAATAGGACAAACAAGAACTTTTGAGGTCGATGGGCATAGGGACAAGCAGGCATTGCAAGCAAATGGGCACTTGGGGAAAATGGGCACCAGGAAACATGAGCACCAGAGCAAAGAGATATTTGCGGCAAATGGGCACTTTGGAGCATAATGGGCACCTTGGGACCAATAATGGACATTGGGGCTAGTGAGCATTGGGGGAAAATGGGCATTTAAGGCAAATGGGCACCAGAAAAAATGAGCACCAGGGCAAATCAGCAATTGGGACAAATGGGCACTTTGGAGCAAATGGGTATTTTGGGACTGATGGGCATTGGGGCAAGTGAGCTTTAGGGGAAAATGGGCACCAGGAAAAACAAGCAACAGAGCAAATGGGCTTTGGGCAATTGGGGAAAAAGAGCAGTTTGGGCAAATGGGTGTTTGGAACAAATGGGCATGTGGAAACTGGGACAAATGGATGTTTGGGGCATAATGGGATGCGAGGACTATTTGACGCGAGGACGATTTGATGCAAGGACTATTTGACGCGAGGACAACAACTTTCCCGACCCCAACCCCCCCGATCACCCTAACCTTCTCGAACCCAACACCCGACCCAAACCCCCTCATCCCCAACTCTCCCGACCCCAACCCTTACTGACCCCAACCCCCTCGACCCCAACCCCCCGTCCCCAACCCCTCCGACCCCAACATCTCCAACTCCCCCTTCCCGAACCCCTTCAACCATAACCCTTTCGTCCCCAACCCCTCCGACCACAACACCCCCGACCCCAACTCTCCCCCCCGTCCCGAACTCCTCCGACCCCAAACCCCAACCCCCTCGACCCCAACACTCCAACCCCCTCCGACCCCAACACCCCCAACCCCAACATTTCGACCCCTAAGTTTCTGACCCTAATGACCCGACCCCAACCTCACCTCCCCTACTCCAACTCTCCCCCCGTCCCCAACTCTTCCGACCCCAACCTCCCAACCCCAACCCCTTCGACCCTAAACCCGAGACCCCAACTTCCCGACCCCCTCCGACCCCAACAATGTCCATGTCCATCTGCCCCAATGTCCATTGGTCCCAAAATATCCATTTGCCCCAATTGCTGATTTGCCCTGATGGTGCTCATTTTTCCTGGTGTGCATTTCCCCAAATGCCCATTTTTCTCCAATGCTCACTAGCCCCAATGTCCATTATTGGTCCCAAGGTGCCCATTATGCTCCAAAGTGCCCATTTGCCGCAAATATCTCTTTGCTCTGGTGCTCATGTTTCCTGGTGCCCATTTTCCCCAAGTGCCCATTTGCTCGCAATGCCTGCTTGTCCCTATGCCCATCAACCTCAAAAGTTCTTGTTTGTCCTATTAAGTGCCCCAAATACCCATTTGCCCCGATGACCAGTTGCCCATATAATTGCACCCGTTTTTTGTGGTGCCCATTTTCCCCAAGTGCTCATTTGCCCCAAATAGCTAAGTGACCATTTGCCTCTGCGAACATTTATTTTAAATTCCTAATCCAAGTCAAAACAGTAATGGTTTCTGCCGCTAGGGGGAGCTAGAATTGTAGTGCGTGTGGCCCTATGCATAGTCGTACCCCACATGAAATCATAGAGCTTACATGGATTCATAAACATTTGCATGTTTTTCATTCCTCTTCAAAAACAATAATTTGATATATTTGGCCACTAGAGGGTGCTACATATCATTTTGCATCAGTCATTGTCATACCCCAAAATAGGGCGCCCCTTAATTAGTCATTATTTTGACAAACGAGACCTGCAACGTATTTTTCGGACAAAACAACATATTTCTCAGGTAACGTTACCAGCCCTGCAACGTATTTCTCAGGCAAAACAACATATTTCTCAGGTAACGTTACCAGTCCTGCAACGTATTTCTCAGGCAAAACAACGTATTTCTCAGGTAACGTTACCAGCCCTTATGACTTTGCGAGCTCGTTATCTCGGCTGTTGCTCGGAGAATTTCTCCTCCGAGGAGAATTAGCGAGAAAAATTGCTCGCTAACGCATAAAATCCTGTAATAACCCCCCAGAACACATTATTTAACAGCACATTATTTCACATAAAAGCAGCAGAGCTTTTCTTCTTTTTCTCGAATTGAACCACTAGAATTTAAGTTCTCTCGTTTATTCTGCCAGAATTACAGTGGTATGTAAACGCAATCCAGGCTGGTTTAAAGAAAATTTAAGAAAGGCAGTGTCTATTTTGCTGTAAGTTAAACACAGGTCACACGAAGCCGAGCCAAACTCGATTATTTACCCCAGGTCAGACGAAGTCAACAGTGGGATTTCATGTTATTCTATTCTATTGTCTTCACAAACTCGATTGTTAACCCCAGGTCACACGAATTCGAAGCGAAAGGAACCGAAGCCGCGACGAGAAACGAACTTAAAACTAGTGCAACGCTTTCCGTTTTACGTGGCGCTCTATCCACTGAGCTATCAAGAAGTCGTGGCTATTAAGCTCAAAACAACGCTTAAAAACCCACAACGTCACTTACGGCAAAATAGACCTAGGCCTAGAAAGTATTTTGCCGTTATCAGCAAAATAGACACTACCTTTAAGAAAATCTGAGGAAATTTTTTTTTCAATGTAAGGAAATTGAAGAAAAAAGTGAGAGCCCTGAATACTAGTGCAAAGGGATAATAAAAAAACAAAACAAAGAGCTTATTTTTACTGGCTCGTAAAAATAACCACTGCCTTAAGTAAACAGGTAAAGGTAGTGGCTAGAGCACCAGACTGGTTTCATTATCAAAATGCAGCACCAGACTGGTTTCCAGTAATCAAAACGTTGCTGCATCAACTCATTGGACTGCATGCTTCTTTCTTTAATGACGTTGGTGTCATGCTGGTCGCCGGTATGACATCATCATAGAACTTTAAACATAAAAATAGAGGTATTAGAGTTGCAGTACCGTACAAATAGTCTAGCCTCTACCTATTATTTTTACTATTAGTTTGCAAATTACTAAATTTATTTCAGCTAGACCTGTAGACTAGACTATAAAGTACTCCCTGGTAATAAAAATTTGTTTTTAATACCGGTAGGCCTATATTGTAATGTCTGAAGATCAAGTCTCCAGATCATATTCAAGAAAAGATAAGAATGAACGTTCATCGTTAGAAGCATTTGTTTCAAAGGATATGGATATGTGGCCATTACTAAGCTTAGTTTCTCCCTTGCTTCAAACAAAAATAAATCTTGTTTATGTTTATGGACCTTCTGGGACTGAAATTATATTTACTACTGTAGATAACAATGTAAGTTTTGTTGTATGTTGTGTGTTGACTGTGTGCAAACTTAAACTTTTGTAAGATTTGACTATTAATAAAGATAGCAGAGAAATGTCATTTACCGTATTATTGCCCAACTTTCATAAGATCTGTTTGTGGCTGTTACATTATGATACGGTAGTGTGTATTGGTGTTAAACTAAGCTAAAGTTTCAAGCACCAAGTTATTTTCTTTTCACGAAAAGTTAGTTGCTGATACTTTCTTTTTTACAATATTAGGTATACAGCATGGGCACAAATTGCAGTGGTTGTCTTGGTGTTGGTGATAATTTAAATTCTCTAGAACCACGGCTCATTGAAGAATTTAATGGTGTTAAAGTTAATAACATCATTGCTGGCAGTGGGCCTCATGTATTGGTGCTAACTGAAGGTAAGTAAATAATCATTTGGAGTATGGTACCGGTACATGCCTTTAATAACGACCTACGCTGCCATTAAAGACTTAAGATTTTTAGCTTTAAAGTGATTTGTTTGCAAATTATAAGCTCCTCAGTTTGTTGGGGTTTTGTCTCCTGCATTTAATAGGTCAGCCTAGCTGTGTTCAAAGTTAGTTCATTTTAATCCACTCTTTCTCACAATGTAGACTCAGGAAAGTCTATTTGCTATAACAGAGGTTATTTAGTGCTTTTTAAAAAGAATAGAATATACAAAAATTTGTATTATTCATAAACTTATTGGCATTCATGTTTGATTTATTTGTTACCTATTTACGTGGACACCTATTATGATTCTCCATAATGTAACTACGTTTTGTGTAAGTGTTTATGAGATAGCTACTTCGGCAGATCTTTTTGATTCTGTTATTAATATGCAATCATACAGCATTACTTCAGGAGCGAATCCTTATGATTTGGTTGTAACAATCAAAAACGTTTGGCAGTGTCTGGAACACTGGATCGGTTTGCATTATCAAAACACTGTTGCAACTGACTGCTTGTTTGTTTACATGACGTTGGTATTGCACTGATATGACCTCATCAGCAGTAACTTGAAAGTGAAAATTAGAGTATTAGAGCGCAGTTACAGGTTGGTGGAGGATAGATTGGGGATAGGGTTCGAGACCTAAAACTAATTAACTCTGCGGTTGGTCTGTGCAAAAAACAATTTCAAAAAAAGCCCATTGGTGCTCTAGACATTGCCAAAAGATTTTCTCTACCACCTTCTAGATTTTACTTGTGCTGGGCAAGACTAATGACATAAATAAAGAAATATAAATAACTGAAGTTATTTTCAAATTATTGAACTGAAAATTCAACAGTAATTGAGGGAGACTGCGAAATGAGCTTGCGCTCTTTGAGTCAGCAGCCACCCGTTATTCATGTCAAATGCGATCGGCTCCAGCCGCGAATCTAACCCGTCACATAGGATCTGTCACCTGCGCGCGGTACTGCTAGACCATGTCGCTGACAAAAGTAGCCAAAGCAGTGTAGTCAGCTGTGATTTCTTTAAATGGTTAGACCTGTTGGCCAGTGCTCTCTGTACCATCATGCTTTGCGGTTTTAAATTTCTAGCTTAAAAAGATAGCAAACCATTGTGGTACAAGTCTAATCTTCTGTTCAAATGAAATGGCAATAGCCTAAAACGGAGTGGGCAATGCTGTTCACACAAAGGGTCGCATTTGAAAAGGTTTTGAAGCCGAGGGTCGCACTGATTGGAAGAGCACGTAAGATGTCCTATTTTCAGCAGTGAAAATTGTTGAAGAGCAAAAAAGGTCTTTGCTGCCGCACATGTCCTTTTTCTCACTGACATTCAGGGCAATGCTAAATAAAAAAAGAGAAAAAGGTCTTCGGCTTGATTCAAGATTGGGGTTTATATTTCTGTAAATGCTTGCGAGCCACATAAAATGGTCTTGCAGACCGCACTTTGCCCACCCCTGGCCTAAGATATGAACATTCATTGCATTCAACAGATGGAGATGTGTATGGCTGGGGTCATAACTGTTACATGCAACTTGGAAATGGTGGAATATCGCCTGGTTTAAAGCCTGCATTGCTATCAAGAACTGTTTGTCGCAAAGTGAAGCAAATTGCATGTGGCAGTCATCACTCTATGATATTAACGATAGATGGTGAAGTGTTTGCTTGGGGCTACAACAATTGTGGACAGGTATGGCTTGTGTAAATTCATATATTGTGGATTTATTTCAAAGCATTAAACATAAAACGTAATAGTGCCTTGAAGGAGATTGCAATGTTAGTGTAAGCTTTTGAGTCAGCACCAATGCATCAACTGTACTTGGCACCAGCCGAAAAATGAATCCATCAGTGGAATTCCTGTTTTGTTAATTTGGTTTCATTGAATAAAAAGACTTCTTGTGCTGCAAATCATAGGTCACTGTTGGCTGAAGTTAGTTGACACCGAGTTTTTGAATTATAAGTTAGAACCATGGGCAGATCCAAGTGGGGGAGGATGCTTCCCCCCACCAGCCATTTCAACAATATTTTGAATGAATATAATTTTTCCATAATTTCAAACCTTGTTGATGACAATGAATCTTATGCATTAAGTATGTAATAATCAAAAAAGTACAAACAAATTGTATCATATTTGGTGAAGGGCTCAGAGTTGGGGGCAAAAAGTTTAACAAACTTCCCTTAAAAATTGTTTAAAAAGCACTGAAATGGCTGCCTTAGCATCCAAATTTTCAAAAATTTTCTGGGAGAACATGCTCGATGGCCTGCGAAAACCCTAGAACCATTTTTTGTTCTTCAATTTGCTTCAAATTAACTCTTCCTGAAAAAACTATACTTAGAATGTAAGTCTGATGGCCTAGAAAAATAAAAATTTGGCGCCCCCCTGAAAAAAAAATCTGAATATTTTTGAAGAGCTTGCTTATGCCCTGTTTTGGGTCTAAACGTCTAACGTATTTTTACTCAGTTAACATTCAACGTAATTCAAAACTGCACCCCCCAACTAAAATTTTCAGGATCTGCTCCTGGTTATAACTACGGATTCAGTGCATACCCGCACGTCACCTGTGGGGTTCGGTGCCTACGACAAAATTATGAACCACTGAAACAAGTGGTATGAAAGGTGCTTGCACATCCAAACAAGACTGCTAAAAGTTTTTACCTGTAAATAATCATTTGAATATGTTGGCTAGATATAGAACCTTTTGATTAATACTTTTTTTATATCTGTGGAGGTTATTTGCTGCATCGCTGGTGGTATATTTTTTATGTCAGCATTGGGTAATTTTTTTTTGTTCAGATTGGTTCTGGTACAACCACCAATCAAGGAACCCCTCGAAAGGTTACTGCATGCATTGGAAGCAAAAAGGTTAACTTCATCAACTGTGGACTCGTATGTGATTTGACTATTAAATTTGTGTCATATCAAATTTATTTGTTCTTCTGATTTCAAATTGTATCAAAATTTATTTTAAAAAAATCTTCATTAGGGATGTACCTATTCCAACTTTTTTGCCGATGTCTATTCCGATTCTCAAACAAATTCCGATGCCGATTCTTGCATATTTGACTCAGGCTAAAAAGTGTACCTTTTTGCAGTTTAATGAAATCTCTTAATTATCGAGAAGTAATGCATCCAGCCTAGTTTTTCGCACATCATGTGAACTGTGGTTATTGGCGCAATATAATAACAGCTCAGATAGCTGAGTGAATAGAGTGTCTGATTCTGTAAGCTTGGGTTCAATGGGATTACCCCATTAATGCCTAGTAGCCAGATGGCAAGAAGCAGGTATCGGCCATTTTTTATCGATGTCGATTCTAAAAAAATTGCTGATACTCACTGATGTTGATTTTGATAGCGATTAATCGGCGCATTCCTAATCTTCATGGTACTCGCGTTGTTGTAACAAGTGGCGGGACCCATCTTCGCAGCTTGGCACCTGGGCAACACAGTTACAAAGAAACGTCCCAGTCGTGGCGAGCTGTTTGCGACGCTGTGTCTGATTAGGCCGATCTGGGATTCGAACCCTTAATCTCCTGCGTCGATAGTGATATCTCAACTATTGAGCTAACCGGCCGGTAGCAAAATTTGTACATTTGTAAGTTTTATGACTTTTATTTTTCAACCGCAAGAAACATGAAAAAGTTAGCGTTGTATGCTCAGGATTTTATGTTTGAAATTAACTAAATGAAGATTTGCTTCTCTATACAAGCGTGTCCAGTCACCACGATTGGTTGTTGCTTTTTTGGACAAGCGTTGCATTAGAGCATTGACGACTGATGTAGAAATATTAACTCATTAACAGTACTGGGCAACAATTTTTTTAAGTCATTGGTTAATGTTGTTGGATGTTAAATCTGGATTTCCTGCTGCAAGGCTGTTACATAACCATTTGGCCTAGCAACGCTTTTGTGACCTGGGTTATTTTTGTCAAAATTTGACTTCGGTCAATTGACCTAACTGTCTAAAAGCATTTCGGTCATTTCAATTTTTTTCGGTCATGTTTGAGGTAACAAGACGCTGAACCAAATATACACCTACTGCTTTGCAATCGCAACACAACTAAAAACTACTTTGATCAGTTTGACGTCTGTTAAACCTGGCACTGTGACACCGGTAGTCCGTTTGTAATTGATGCTTGCATGTTGGCAAGATATTTACTTCGGTCAATTGACCAAAACAGCTTTAATTTTTTCGGTTTTTACGAATTTGATTTTAGCTATAACCGAAATTTTACCAAAAAAACAAATAAAAAAGTTTGTGACCATCAAAGCGAATTAAAAAAATTTGTTTGTCGCATTTAGTTTTCAGACGGATTTGTATCTTCCACGTTCGTGTCTTTAAAGCTGTGTTTTAGTTAGCTTTGATACATTTTGGCTTTTTTGCCGTCATTGGCTTCATACCAAGTGACTCTGTATTGTATGCAGACAATGTCGGTTGCTGTAACTGAAAATGGGGAAGTGTTTTCGTGGGGTTACAATGGGAATGGGCAGTTGGGCGTTGGAAACAATGTAAATCAATCAAACCCATGTCGGGTGGCTTCTCTGCAAGGAGTGGTCATAACACAGGTAATCTTCTTTAAATTTCGAATATTACACAATAACGTGTAACTAGCAGCAGTGTTATAAGAAGCAACGCCTTACTTTGCCTGCTAATTGCAGTATGTTGTAACTTAAGTGATGGTTTGTGTGTGTGCAGTGATTACAATAGTGATAACCTGCAAATTACTTTATTCATAAAATTTATGAGTGCGGGTTATGCTGCTTGTATTAGCACGCGACCGGCGCAACTCGACAAATTTTTTAATCTTTTTTTTTATAGCCAACTAACCCAAACTTGGCCATTAAGCTTTCATGCTGTGTCACCGTTTTGAAAAAATCTGCTGCTCCATCGTGTATACTTTCATGTTTAAGTAAAATGTCTTTACCATGCAACAACTTCGTAAAAGCTTTGTTTCACGACACAAAAAAATTATTGCACAACTCTAAATAGGGTTGCGACCTATTTGGAAAACTTTATTTTACGTTGTATTTTCAACCAACGAGTGTGTGCGGAATTAGGTGTGTATTAACTTTTGATAAAACTGTGATGCAAGAATAAATCTAACTCAACTCTCGCAGGTTGTATGTGGATATGCTCACACTCTTGCCCTCACGGATGATGGGATATTATATGGCTGGGGCGCTAACAGCTATGGACAACTGGGATCTGGGAACAAGGCCAACACTGTGCATCCAATCCAGGTATAGGTTTCATCTTTGCTTCTACGCAGTAAATATGTTAAGCATTACGTAAGAAGGCTTTTGTTGTCAAATTTGTTTTTGTAAATGTAGTTTTCTAGTGCACTCATTAATTCTATTCTATGGTGCTTAAAGTGCGTGTTATGCTTTAGGTTTAGGTGATAATTAGGAGTTGTTTCGATTTCTCTCAAGTTTTTTGCCAACATGCTCGGCGCTACTACGTTGTGCCCAGTAGAATGTTACGTGAAAATGCTTTGCTTTTAGCAGCATTTTTGTTACCCTGAGTTCTGGCATTTTTGCAAGTGTGATATGAGTATATATATCTGTTAAACACCTGCCATAGCTACACTGAATGTCTTTTGCTTGGCCTTTAATAAAATTCGGCCAATGAAGCACGTAAGCGAATTGTTTTTTTTTTGGGGGGGGAGGAAACGGCATCTCTCTCAGTGATGAGTTAAGCATCTTTCTCAGTGATGACACAATATTGCAATACCTAGTTCGGGTTAGCAAAGTACTAGTTTAGATGTGTGATTGACGTTGAACAAAGTTGTCGCTTGTTCAATGCTCCTACTTTTATTGCGTTCTTGCAGGTTGCTTGTGCGGTTGGTCGGTTCGTTGAAGTAGCTGCTTCCCATTATTCACATGCCAGTGCTGCGAAGAGTCAAAAAGGTCAAGTAAGTGACGTTTTTTAATGATTAGATTCTACGAAACTTGCTCAAGCCTCTGTCGAATCTTATTGATTTACTTGAGAATATTTCCAAATATCGATTTTTCTTCAACAAAGCAGTTCGGAGAAAATCGTGTAAGTTATGTAAGACGTAGGCATTGTTGAGAAACTTCACTTTTTTCGTTGGAAATATTCTCGTGCATTGTTTGGTTGTGGCATAGATTCTACAGACATTCTCGGCCTTTTTAGAGTTTTTGTGCAGCGTTTCGCTGTGGTTTCTTCTTAGGTCATAATCTGCAGTAGAAAAAGTCACACGAAGAAAAACTCGGCCCTTTTTTGGAAAACGAACGAGAGGTGTATTTTTCATTGATGATATCTTCAAATTGCGAACTCGTTTCTCGCAACAGCGGACAGTTTGAATGGTTTGCAAATGCAGCACGTTGTCTAATACATGTGGGCAAAAAGGTTCGATATTGCTACTTTGGGTTTAATTTTTGTGAGCTATCAAGTTCTTACTCTATGCCAGTGCTCATGTTTCTACGTAAATGGACGTTGGACTACCTCCTTTTACTGAGCAGCGACTGTCGGACGATATAAAATTAAGTTCAGTTTATTTATTCATCAAGTGGCGACATATTAAACTATGAATTGTTTATGCTAACGAGCAATTCACCACCTGATGAGGAGGCAGCGAAAGACCATGCGGTCATCGAGTCTGCTGCCACCTTTTAAGTCGAGAGTTAACATTTAACCTTAAAAAAAATAACATCTACCATAACACAGTTACTGATAAGTAATCAAAAATTCAATTCAGAAAATCAGCTGACACCTCACTGTGTCGCCGTCCTCATTATTTTCAACACCTTTCCCTGTAGTGGGATTACAGGTGGTGTTCAATTAGATTACCTGCCTTGGAGACATATGATTTCCTTTCTCAATATACGAATGTAGCTTTCTGCAAGATGCCAACAATAATCCCAAATAAGGAGGTGAAGGTTCAAGTGGACGCGACTTAAACTCGGGGTGAAATTGCACTCCAACAAAGTAAGGGTGACCTTTTAATTCCATAATCTCTGTTCTCAAACCTTCCGAGTCGTCAAGACCAACAAAATTGAATCCCTTTTCTTCGAAAAGATGGGTATACTTTGGATTTACTTCGTAGCGATGACGATCACTCTCGTCAACGAAGTTTTCTTGCGCATTATACAATTTTTTCAAGACGCTACTTTGGGTTTGAAAAACAGTTCTTCGCTTTCGTAACCGCATCGTCCCTCCCATGTTTCCAGTGTTATGCTCTGGCATGTCGATCACCACAGGTTGAAGAGTTTTTGGATCGAATTCAGTTGAATTTGCATCTTGCATATTGAGCACATTCCGAGCAAATTCAATTGTAGCAATTTGTAGCCCCAAGCACACTCCCAAAAACGGCTTATTGTGCAATCGTGCCCACTTGACAGCTTTTATTTTCCCCTCAACTCCCCGGTTTCCAAAACAGCCTGAAACTAGTAAACCCTCTGTTGAGCATAAATTTCTCCACGCTTCATGGTATGCAACAGGGTCATTATGTTGAGATGAGTGTTCTAATTTATCCGCTTCAATGATTGTGAGTTGAAGTTTCTTATTCACTGCAAATGCCGCGTGACGTAAAGATTTGATAACTGAAGCATAGGAGTCTTCCAACTGTGTATAATTTCCAACTAACGCTATGTTGCAGTGAGAATGAATTCGATCGTATTTATTTCCTAAATTTCGCCATTGCTCAGCTTTGATTTTTGAGGATTGCAAAGCAGAAACATTCTGCTCTTCCAAAAGCGATGGAACGTGGTATATGGATGTAACATCGTGAACAGCAACCACCTTCTCTGGAGCAACGTGATAGCAGTTTGAAATTTTTTCTTTCACATCCTGCGAGATTGGAGTGTGACTTCGACAAAAAATCAAATCTGGAGACAAGCCCAACCCACGCAAAGCTCTCACACTATGCTGAGTAGGTTTGGTTTTCTGTTCTTCAGTTGCGCTAGGCTGTGGAATAAGGCTAACATGAATGTTACAAAAACTCTGTTTTCGAACGAAATTGAAATTGTCTGAAAGCTTCAACAAACAGCATTCCTTCAATGTCTCCAATTGTTCCACCCAGCTCTGTGATGCAAACTTGGGGTTCTTCTTCGTAACCATCAACTGGAACTCTAGCCACTTTTTCCACCCATTCCATAATTGAATTTGTAACATGAGGTACAACTTGCACAGTTTTTCCTAGGTAATCTCCTTTTCTCTCCTTGTCAATAACATGCTGATGAATTTTTCCTGTAGTTATATTGTTGTCCTTGTGAAGAGTGATATCTAAAAATCTTTCATAATTGCCTAAATCCAAATAAATTTCTGCACCATCGTCCAAAACAAAAACTTCTCCATGCTCATATGGTAAAAATATTCCAGCATCAATGTTCAAGTAAGGATCTATTTTAATGGCAGTAACTTTTAATCCACATAATTTTAAAATCGTTCCAACGCAACTTGATATCAGTCCTTTTCCAATTCCACTAATTACTCCACTAGACACTAAAATGTATTTCATTTCCAGATAAGCCAAACAAAAACTGTACTAAACCTAATTCAATTTATAACAAACAGTAAAGGCGGTTGCTTATTACCACTCATTTATTCAAATAGAATAAGTGATGTGACCGTTAAAGGGAAG
Organism: Trididemnum miniatum; assembly: GCA_964006365.1. Classification (NCBI taxonomy): domain Eukaryota; kingdom Metazoa; phylum Chordata; class Ascidiacea; order Aplousobranchia; family Didemnidae; genus Trididemnum; species Trididemnum miniatum. Next base: position 11,709,345 of record OZ023240.1, on the reverse strand, counting down.
GTGCTACGGAAATCGAAAATTTTTCTGTTTTTAGTGTAAGATGAAGAATTTTTTTCTCTCTACAAAATGCAACCATTTTGACAAAAAAATTCCAACTGCTCTCCAGTTCCAAAGCTCTGCCTCATCTCGTCCATATTTTGGTTCAAACATAAACGGCGGTAGGCCTTCGTTATCTGTTGGCACTTCCACTCCGGTACTGGTACTTGAAAAGGAATCTCCCCTATCAAACTCAGCATCGGTTTGGCTCAAATCGCTGATTGTGTAGACTATCCCGAGATCTGTATAAGTTACTTTATGCTACCGTGCTCTAAATTAGTCTCCTAAAATCTAAAACTAACGACTAAGTTAGGTTTTTACGTCCTTCTCGTAGGCCTGCTCAAAATAATGAACTTCAGCTAAAAATTCTAGAATCCGTTTGGCATATGTTGTTTCTCTTGTAAGGCCTGTCCCTATTAAGCAAGTACAAAAATCGAGGGAGATTCCAGGATATTCGCTCTTGCTGTATGAGGTTCGGCTAACAGGCGCGAAGGTTGTGGTCCAGTCATAAAAAATACCGTACCGTATTCGCAGTTCCCCTGCTCAAGTTCAGAACAGCGGGAAGCTTCCATGTTTACGTAATGGATATGCGGCAGCTGGCATCGACGAAAAAATCGTCCAACTTTCCCAGTTTGGCCATTTTGCTCTCTGCTGGTAAAGATGTATTTTACCGAAGTGCTGCCTAAAGTGTAGCTGTAGCCTTTGTGTGATAAGTGAGTGTTGAAATATAAGACATCGAAATGGAACAGGAGATAAGAATGGGTAAAGTTAACTGGTCTTACTACACCCCAGCATTTCTCACGGTTTACCAATCAAAAGAAATAAATAATATGTAAATACGGTTGGCCGCCACCTGCACATCAGTGGCTGCATTGCTACTTAGTTGATACTGTGTTGGTACGCGCTCTCTGAGAAGTGTATGCAGATTCGATCAAATACAATCAGTTTATTCAGTAAATGCAATGATACGCGAGTACGCGACACACCATCAATACAGAACATGAGCACGCACGTACAGTTTTGTTGGGCTAAATTCCAATTGTTACGTCATAGTAGCCTAATCTGAGGTCAGGCGATTTTTTCTCCAGTAAAAATTATGGGCTAAAAATTATTTTGTTGAAATTTTTGCGTAAAGTGCATGTCAGCACAGTTTACTTGTATAACCTGTCGAAAAAAGGCAATGTCATTTTCCGTTACATCCCCCTCCTTATAAGGGTGATTTTCACTATTGATGACATGCATGTTTAAACTTAATTTGCCAATCCGCTGTTGGTTTGCTAATTAATTAAACGTTAGTGCTTAAGATCTGATGGAATCTTTGTAATCTTGCAGTTTATTCTTTGAAATTGCTTTCATGTCATATGATTGAAATGTAATCACTGTGAATGCATAACACGATTAGCTTTTCGTTTCATTACAAGAAGAGCGCTGAAAGTAGAATAACGCACAGTGATAAAATAGAAGTGAAAGCAAATTGCACTACTTAATATCTATTTTTATTGGACTTTTGATGCTTTTGGTTTGCTTGATAATGATAGCAAATTAATGGTTAACAGTAAAACAATTTTTCTATTTAGATTTGGATGTGGGGACAACTCCGTCAACAATCCACTTCTGAACCCAAGCTCACGCCATTTGATGACTTGAATTGTGTCTTTGCGAACTTCAGTTGGCCGCAGGTACATTGTTATAACTGCAAGATTTTCACTCGGGGACGACTTGTGCTGAATTTGGTTGCAACGTAACCTGACTTGGCCAAATGAACCAACCACATTAAATACTTCTTTCGGGTGGCTGCTCATTTGAAAAGCCCGAGCTCAGGTCTAGTTTTTTTTGTTTGATATTTTACCAGTAATCTCGTTCACTTCTATACTTTTCACGCCTGCCGACACTGTATCTGTTGCAATTTTGCTTGCTTACTGTTAGTTGAATTGGGATGCTAGAACAAGTCGAAGTGTTTTCTTCACAGATAATAATACAATATCCAGTTTAACTGAGCTATCCATCACAATAATGGCTTAAAAAATAAAACGAAAAGTGAAACTGACAATTTGGCATCAGCTGTCTGCAGACATTCACAATCGACTAAGCTTTTTTATAGTTATTGAAGCTCGGTACTCTCACACTGAGATATTCTGTTACAGATTTTTCCGTGCATGTGATTGAGGTCGTGAAGTAATTTTAATACGCCAGTGTAAATTAGTTAAAGTGCTTGAAAAGATTGTGAAATCTTTTTAAGGCCTGGGTCAACAGCGTTAACTGCTAGTAATTAGAGCATGTCAACGGTAATTTTGTAATATCTCTGCTTTTTATCAACGTATATTTGCTGTTAATCTTTATCCTATTGCCTCAGTATCACAAGCAGTGTAGAGATTAAAGTGATAAGATAATGGACAACAACTACATGTTCTCAGTTCATTAAAAGCGTGCGCAATCGCTTTCACTACTGACATTATACATGAACGAAAGCTCTTATTTCATATCGCTTTGTTTCTTAATGGTCCAACGCTGACTAAGAGCCTAATGTACACAGCTAATGGACTATGCTGGGAAAACTGAGTTGCTTGTGTAAAACTGATCGAAATTGATTCAAAATTCTTTGAAAAGAGCTTTAACACCCCCTGGTCGGCGTAGTAGCAAAGACATTGCTGCCGGTGCGAGTGGTTGAAGTTCAATTTCCTGGCCACCCCAGTCAAGGTCAGTGTCGCCAACGACGTTTCTTCGAAGCTGTGTTGCCAAGGCGTTAAGCTTCACAGATGGGCCCGCCACTTGATACACGCTTTGACGTATTACCGCGAGAATAATGAAGATTTCATTCTAGCGTCTACAGTAGTTCTGGTCTGTACACTTTCTTCAGTGACCATACTTTAAGGCAGCGGTTCCCTATTGGGGTGCGAGAAAAGACTCCTGAGGGTGCGCGAAGAACTTGCCAATTTTCCCTTTGCTGAAAGGGATTGTTGATTCTGTCTAGCTGTGTGTTTGTGACATCTGAAATGTGCCTGTTTGCGATTGAATATGTTGATTGTCTAAGTTTGTGTTGTTGCTTCAGGTCTGTCATATCATAGGCTTTTCCTTGTGCTTCGTTGTTCATGTCTGTGTCTTGTTCAGTTTAAAATTGGAAGAGAGCTGGTGATGTGTGAGTTGCTAGTTGGGCTAAATTTATAATTTAGGGAGTAGTTTGGGATAGGAGAGATAAGGTTAACTGCCAGGTGTGTGAAAGTAGTTAAATTAACAGCTGTTTTTTGTTATATATTTGAGTAAGGGGAATACGGTAGGCCTAGTTGAAAAAGTGAGATATTGTAGTAACCGGCTTTGTTAGCCTATCTGGATTTAGTTCGCCTTGGAGGCAAAGTTGGGTGTAGAACCTTTGTAGTGAATCAATTTATATAGCGGTAGTTATGGTACAGCCTATCTCTTTTTTTCCAGTTCTTGGCTAGTTTTGTTTTAAAGTAGTTCAACGTCTGTAAGTTTTGTTCCTAGTGTGTACATAATCGTAGGGTTAAGTGTAATTTTATTTGCACTGTTTTTGTGTATTTTTAGTTGTGCATACAGAACCAGCGCGTGGGTGCAAGAGGTGCGAGGAAGGGGTGCGGGCTTTTAAACGAATTTCGAACCACTGCTTTAGCAGGTCGGTTTGTTTATTCATCGTGTATTACAGATTACTTGGAAGCCCATGGTGATCAAAAGTGCGAGTGAAAAGACTGTTCATCGTTCAATTTCTGCAGCTTTTAATGATGAATCGACTTCAGATTTAAAAATATCAATTGAAGGAAAAATTATTTTCGTTCACAAAGCGCTTTTAAAAATTAGGTAAGTTTTCCTATCTATTCAGCGCTAATGCATTAAAAAATAGAATGAAGTGACAATAGCTAGTAACTTAAAAGTCCTTGTTTCGTGTTGGACAAAGCAAAAATTTGTTTAAGCGAGATCATTACAAAATGACGTTATTCTATCCGTCATTATCGTTATGAAAGTAACTAAGCTGTTAAGGCTAAGAACGGAATTTAAGTTATGGCTTGCCAATTTTACCTGCCAAATGTGACATACTTAGTTTTTTGTGCACTGCAGAGTGCTGACGTCACTGAAATATTGAATAAAGCTTTTTTCAGTATGATACTTGAACGCTTTTAATAAAGATAAGACTTGCTGCTACAAACAAATAGTTTTATGAGCACGACTAGTCCACCGCTTTTCAACGTTAAATTAATTCTCTGGTAATACCATCTTGCAAGCTCTTTGACAGTGAAATGGCATCTTTAATAAACCTGAAAATTCGAATGAATTTGAGTTTTTGGCGAATTGTTATGATGTTATTTGGACATTGATAAAAGGTGTCATTATCCCTTACCTACATCCTAATTTTGCATTAAATGAAATGAGTTGTAACAATTTGGTTATAAATTGAGGCATCCACTTTTGAATAATTACTGCATTACGCCACTTTATTTTGAAATGGCATTGCGTGGATGTGGTTTTGTTATACAATAATTATTTGCAGTATCAAATTCTAAAAATTTATTCGCAGTGACGCGTAATAATAATAATAATGTTGCAATTTTAGCCGAAATTAAGCCGCTATAGTGTAGTGATTAAGGTTTCAATGTAAGATATAGGCCTAAGGATACTTTATAAGTGGTATTCAGAAGCATCCCTGGTATTTCTCAAGAAGGGCATTCGCATATTTAAGTGCTGCATCAAATAAAGCTCTAGTTCGAAGCGAGTGATATAGATAGCGGGCATTATTTTGAGCCAGCAGGTTTCAAAGTCAGAATATATGTAAACAAATTTCCTAGAACAGCCTTGATGTATGTTTTTCTTAAAATAACTTTTCACTAGAGTTTATTGAAGTAAATTTTCAAAAACATTAACTTTTGATAGATGCGATTATTTTCGGCGTATGTTCCAAACTCATTGGGACGAAAACAATCAGGACACAGTTGAAATAACAGGATACAGTTATCCGGTTGTGCATTCATTTTTACGTTGGCTTTATACTGACCATGTGGAACTACCTCCTGAAGGTGCAATCGGTGGGTAGTGAAGTGTTCGTTTGTGCCATACTTAGTCGGGTTACTGGTAAAATCTTTTGACCGAAGTTAGCGATTTTAAGAAATTTTAAAAGTAGTTGATTCTATAAGCACCGCGCTAAATTAACTAGTGGCGTTGCTTATTTTATTCAAGCGGTCAGGTCGTTAAGTCCTAACAGTTTTATATAGTTTGAACCACCAAAATGTTGACCAGCATTTTTATCATCTCATTTCAGGCCGTCTGTTTGTGCGTTCATTCAAAAATATTAAAATGAAACTAATTTTGCTCAAAAAATTAATAAATTTGGTATGCATTTTGATATTACGTGATTTCATTTTAGTTCATATCCATCTACCTTTACAATTTTTCTCAAACGCTAAGCAGAAATTTGCCAAGTTCGCTTTGTTTTTGATGCATAACTTTATTGACTTCCTTTATGCTGGATAATTACTGATTGGTAACTGACTGCAAATGTGATTAACACGCAATAGCAAACCACTTTGTCAAAACTTTTTTTACTGTCATTTTAGCAAACTATACGTGCCATTTTTGGTCATGTGGCTACTGTTATGACTGGATGGAACCACGTTTGTGGTATATCAAATTGTTTTTTGCAAAGTGTGTCACTATATGTTACTCTACGTGTGTCATACCATTTTATTCTAGTTAAAAGATTAAGCGGTGGTTTTGGCAGTTGAAAAATTACGCATCACTTACGCCTAAATTTGAAATTACGTAGCCTAAAATGTATATTTATTATTTACTCACTAACATGTTAATGTAGCAGCCTGGCGTGAACATGTCAGCCCTCAATGCACTTGTATAAAATTGTTGCGTGATCGAGCGCTATGGCTTAGCAGTACCGCGCGCCGGTGACAAATTCTGGTTGACGGGTTTGATTCGCGGCTGGAGCCGATCAAGTATGGTATATATAGCGGGCGGCTGCTAACTCGAAGAGCGCAAACTTAATTTCGCAGTCTCCCTCAATGACCGTTCCATTTTCAGCGCGTGATGTGGCGTTGTGAATTTTAGGCATTGATTGCTTTCGCACAGTTTTTTCGTTTTTCGAAATAACCGCGAGAATTCGAATGATCGGCCGAACGACGAACGTGTGTAATCAGTAAAGTGTCCCCCATTTTGAAATATGTTTTTTCGTTATATAGGTTTACTTGATTTGGCAACTTCTTACTGTGAAAACGAATTGCAACTTCAGTGTCAGAAATTGATCAAAGATGGAATTAACGAGGAAAATGCTGCCCTGCTTTTCGCTGCTGCCATTAAGTATGAAGCAGATGTAAGTTAAATGTTGATGTTGTGTTGTTACCGCGCTGTGTTCACTACAAGGCAACTTGCGATTTTTTAATCTAAGCACATACTAGTTGTTCATTATGACTTTTACCTATTTCGCGGTATCCGTCATATTTCGCTTTAATTTCAAAACGATTTTGAATTGAAACTATTGTCCGACATAGTAGCTTTAAGCGTTGATAGGTGCATCACAGTTGAATGTGCAACAGACTGCTGTATTTCGTAGCAGCCCATTACCATTTTTCTAGTTCTTGGTTTACCCGATCTAATTTCGAACCCAGTTTAACGGATTGATTTATTTACCGCATCGCACCTGCTAGGCCAGGCACGCTGCCTCGATAAGGCTTTGCTATCCATAATAGAAATGTTCTTTTTGGTTAAAATGACGTCTTTGTTACTTTTTTGGCAATTTTAGTATTATGTTTGTTTTTGTTAACTCTACTTCAGATCAGAAAACCTTATTCACTATTCGTGTGGTAATCAATGGCGTGCGCAGGATTTTTCAATGGGGGGTCAGTGACGTCACATCGTCATGACGTAAAGATACTACAATTACAATAGTTCAGAGGTAGTAAAGTGCATCGGGTTGTAATGTTCCTAGTTTAAATTTTTGCGTAATTGCACCTAACCTTGATATAGCTATGTATGAAACGCCATAACAAAGGTAACAAATCCAGATGTTTTATTCATGCTTTAGCTTGATACTTTGCGCTTCATTTAGGGAGAGAAAAGGTTTCACAAAAACTAAAGCTGTCAAGCCGTGGTTAAAAATTTACTGAAAAAATTTTGGTTGACCCCATTTTTGGGCCATAGGCAGGTTATTTGAGTAAAGTAGGCTAGCTTTCGCAACGTCACAAACAGGATGTAGCTAGGGAATTAAAACAGGCAATTACTTCCCTTCAAAAAATTTTTTTCCAGAACCAACATTGATACAAAGTTATAAGCAACGCATATAAATTTTGTTGATATAAACATTTAATATGCACTCATTGTTTGCCTTTTTCATTTTTTTTTTCAAATCCCTTAAGTTTATACGATTTCTAGGGTACAAATCAACACCAAATCGCATCCCAATAACTTTTTTTTTTAATTTTTACGATCTTCATACTTTGGCGTGTCCAGTAAGTCTTCTTGGGGGTAAGGGGGCATTAACCTCATTTTTGCGTAACTCACCAGAAAAGTTTTCACAGATTGAGTTAGCCATTGTTTCAAACGCAACGCAACAGAAAAGTTTGACATCCAGTATTATTGCATCACAATGAAAGTTTCTCAATATTATATAAATTTCGGCAATCTGTATGAAAAAAGGTGAATCGTTCCAAATGAGAGGTTTTCACTTTTTTCCAATCGTCCATGGAGGGGAGATTGACCCCCGAATCTCGCCTCCCCCCCCCCCTTCCGCATCGTGCGTACGCCGCTGATGGTAATTAGTTGATCAATTGTTTCAGGATTTGAAGAAATATTGCTTTCAATTTTGTTTGAATCACATGACCAACGTCGTACAAACCGAAAGTTTTCAACTTTTAGACAAAGACACCATGCATGGCTTTATTGTTGAAGCTGCTAAGAAGGGGGCATTTAAACGATAGAAATGCGGAACATTGTGCAAGGATTTTGTGCTTGAAAAGCTTTAAAATCTCTGCCTGTGATGAATTTACCTAAATTGTCTTGGTAACTTTTTTCCTGTAGGCTACTTTCATTTGTGGTTAGATTGTTACTGGCTGACGATAGTGGCACTAACAACGGTGTGATAACTAAGTTCAACCGAGTGTAGTATTTTTAGACAATTCAGATCTGTTTACAAAGCACTGCCGTCAATGATTTGTTTTGTAGGTGTAGTGTCTATGCACTGATATTTGTTAGCGTTTCCATACTATTATTATTTATTAGTAGTCAGCTTGTATTTAGGCCAGGTTTTACAAAGTTACGATTATTTGCAAGTTTTCAATTCTCCCGGAAAGTTTTTTGTGTAGCGATGATAAGAGTTGCAAATATTTTGTGCGTTTGTTGTGTATCCTTAAATTTCTTTTTCCTGTTTTGTACGATTGCAGTGTTACTTCTCTTCTGACATTTATTCTGTTTAGGCCTAGTGATTGCAATGATGTCTTTGGTACCGTTGATCTTTTTTCTGTAGATACTCTTTGCATGAATTTTTTGAAGAAAATTGTTGCATTTTTAAGTTACTTTATGTTATAGAAAATTGTGAGTTGTTCTTTTTTGTTGTAAAATTTTTCTACGATGTTACTTTTCACAAATACAAGTAGTTTCGGCACCCGTCTGTTTAATGGATAATAAAGTTCACGAAACGCGCCAGCTTTTTTGTAGCAATTTTTTAGAGAAATAGGAACCAAAGAGACGCTTGAAATAACTTCAAACGCTGTGAGAATAAATATTCTGCTTTGCGATTAAAAGATGCATCACGTGACTTAGTGGCGCACACAGGGGTGTTGGGGGTTCGACCTCCCTTTTCGAAACCGAACCCTTGTTTTTAAAGTGAAGTGGCCAAACTGTGCAAGTGCAGTACGTGCTGTTATTTCAAAACAGCTGTGACAGAATTTGCCCTACATCATATTGAAGCCAAATCGTTTGGTTCCCGTAGTGGTAAGAGACATTGTTATCGGTGTGAGCAGGGGGGGTGTGGGGTATGCATCCTTTCCCAACAGCCATTTTCAAGCATGTTTTTGATGAACACAATTTTTCCTTGATTTCGAACCTATTCGATAACAATAAGCTTTGCGCTCTATAATCACACATAATCGAAAATGTACGAACAACATGCATCATATTTGGTGAAACACTCAGATTTAGGGGCAAAAATTTAAACAAAATTTGCCTAAAAATTGCTCAAACAGTACTAAAATGGCCATTACAGTAGGCCTACGTAAATTTTCAAAAATCTTCCGGGGAGCATGCCCTCGGACTCCCCTAGAGCGTAATTTTCATTCTCAATATGCTTCAAAGTAATTTTATCGGAAAAAACTACGCTTGAAAGTTTATCAAAATGATGGCCCCTCACTGAAAACATTTCTGAATACGCCGCATAGGCCTACATGAAAACATTTTTCAAAGGGCTTTTTAAGCCTTTTTTGGCTCTAACGTCTTTGTACTTAGTTAACATTCAACCTAATTCAAAATTTCATACCCCTCACCAAAATTTTTCGGATCGGCCAGTGAGTGCGCGATCGAGGTTTTTTTGGAACCCCCCCTTGAAATATGCTAGGTGGCACCACTGGTATGACCAGCTTTTATGCAGAATGGCTCCGCAGTGTTACAGTGTATGGTTGCTTTACAAAGTTGCAAAAAAATATAACATTTTAACCAACTAAAATAAAAATTTTTGGCTAGCCTGTATACTGTAGCCTACTTTCGACAAGTTTAAGAACCTCTAATTTAAAATGTTCTAAATAAGGATAAACATCAATAATCATTAAGCTCGCGCGGCAGAGGGATAGAAGTAATCGGCGTAGTGGACAGGGGTGACGTGCAATATTATTGAGTTAGTGTGGAGAATGAAAACTGCAGCAGTGGTGTAACTAGAATTTTTGGAGGGCGAATGCCCAGGCAGTGTTGCCAATTTGGCGGAAAATCCGCTAGATTTGGCGGATTTTGCTTCTATTTGGCGTAAAAATTTTGCATTTGGCAGACAGAAGATTTTTTAGCGGATTTCTAAGCAAGTGTTGGTGGATAGTTTTCAAAATCGCGAATTTTTAAAAAAGATTTTACAATGAAATATTACCCAAAGCCTGTGAGTCCGTGGTACGGATTTTCTTAAAAAAGTGCTCGATCCGCTTCAAAGCTCTTTTTTAAAAAAGTTGCTACTTGCAATAGAGGTGGCACGGGCCGCTAAGAGACCCGCCAACGAGCCGCTAACCGGTTTTTTTACTGGTCCGCTAATGGCCCGGTTTTATCTTTGTTTATTACTGGGCCGCTAACACTTCTTGAAATCCCTTTAAGTTTGATAAATGTGATTAAAGGTTCGCAAAAAGAATGGGTTTTGGGCGGTCCGGTCTTTATTTTTAGTATGAGTTGCCGGGCCGGTTACGGTCACTGGGCTAGAGGTTCCGGGCCGTGGGCGGTCTTGGCCTCAAAAAAGTCAGCCCGAGCCATCTCTAACTTGCAAGTGTGCAAGCATAGGGGGGTGCAAGTGGCTAGCAAAGGGCTGTGGCATTGGAAGTTGGAACTGCAAGTTGTCCATTCTAGTGCCGCATCGTGCTCTGTTTGCTTTGCCGGATTAGCAAGTACCGGTAGCTTTTAACTTTTTTTATAGTAGGCTAGTAGTGTTGTAGCAGATAGTACCGGTAGTAGTTAGTTAGCAGCTGGTTACCTCATCGCATTTTTACATCAAAGACTTTCCGGTATTAAAGTAGTAAGTGGTGGTCTTAACAACATCAGTGGTTATGCCACTTTGCCTATTATGTTGTGATACTATTGTCTATTATGTAACAAATAATTTTAATACAAATTTTAAAAATAATGAGTTCATTGATTTATCCTTGTATCAGCATAAAAATTCAAATTTTTTGAAAGTGATACTTGTGAAAAAACAAGTGGACCAAGCTCGTGTTACGTCGCACGCTGGACGTGATCCTTTTTCACCTTTACTGCCCTCCCGCTGTCGGAGGGAGGATTTGGTTTGTATTTAATTTAAAATATCATAACTTTTGATAGAAATGAGCTAGAGACTCTCTTCTTTTTTGTGATATACTCAGATATTTTTGCCGGGCCGCATTAAATCATCCAACGGGCCGGGTTCGGCCCGCGGGCTGTATGTTAGACATGCCTGCTCTAAGGGATTTAAAAAAACTTCCGTTGCAGGCGAATTAACGTCATTGGCGCGCGCAGAAGGAGGTTACGGTCAGTGGTGGGCAGTAATTAGGCCTAGTTACTTTTTTAGTAACTGCAACTAAGTTACTTTTGTGCAAATGTAATGGAATTTGTAACCGGTTACTACTTTAGAACCTCAAAAGTTACAGTCGGAAAAAAATTATTTAGTTTCACTCCATTTATAACAATGAGCTTGGTTCTTTGACGAGCCCACTGAAACTGAGGCCAAATTGAAAAGAAAAATGATAAATGTACTAAATAAACAAAGCAACCGACAATGCTCTAGATACTTCGACAAGTAGTGACACAGACAAGGACCGGGATGCAAGCTCAAGTGACAGTTTTTTTGGCTGTTTCTTGGCACAATCTAAGCAACGAAGATCTAGCAATGTGGCAATGTCGATAAAGTAGAGGACTTCCTTTTTGCCCCGCCCTCACACACTGTCGATGCGAACGCTTTTATGCATGAAAAACTTACGAAACTTTTAATTCATTACAATAATCCTCTTCCTTGTAGTCAGAAACGTATTTATGGAGGAAGGCATTGTGCCATGCCCCCTCCCCCTGTCCCCTTTTTGATTTTGCCTTTTAGTAAAAAAGAACAAATTAACGGTGCCAAGTGAGTGAAATACCGGTATGCCTGGCATCCCCCACCAGCCATTTTCAAAAACGTTTTCGATAAATAGGCAACAATTTTTCATAATTTTGAACCTCTTCGACAACAATACGTCTTACACCGTAAGCACGCATAATGGAAAATGTGCGAACAAAATGCATCTTTTGGTCAAGCATTCAGAATCAAAGTCAACAAATTTAAACAAAATTTTCCTGAAAATTATTCAAAAAGCTCTAAAATAGCCAGAACAAAATTTTTAAAGTTTTCCCGGAGAGCATGTCTCCGGACCCCTCCCAGAGCTTTTTTTGTTTCGCATTCAGCTTCAAATTAGTTCTGCCATAACAAACTACGCTTAAAAAAATGTGGAAATAATGTCCCCCCTTCCGGGTTTTTCCTCGAAAAACCCGAGTCTACAGCTTAAGGGACAGACGCTCCACACCACTCGGACATCTGATTTTTGCCGGTTGCCGACAACTGATCTACAACAACGTGGTATCGCGGTACTTTTCGAGGATGCTTTTCGCGGAAAAACCCGGAAAGTTTTTCGCTTATCGAGTAAAACGGTCTAAAAAGCAAGGTTGGCAATACGGTACGTTACGTTCAAAATTTACGTACCCGTACTTCAAAATTTTAACCGTACCGTACTAACGTAACGTACTTCGAATACATTTAACAAGCGTACCGTACCACGTACCGTACCAATGAATGGTACGCTTAAAACGTACCGTACCTTAAAACGTACCGTACCTAAAATTACGTACCGTACCGTACCTTAAAAACGTACCGTACCTAAAAATTACGTACCGTACCTACCTACCGCCATTCTTGGATGCACGCCAAATTAGCTAAGTGCTATTGCAATGCCTATAAATAGGTTAAAGTTTGCAATATGCGACCTGATCGGAAATTGAACCCTATACAAGTTTTCCAGCTACAATACGAACGTAGTGTCCTCGAAACTACCAAGTCGCCAGCGACGTTCTACCGTATGAATAGAATAGAACATATCGCATCCTACCTTGACTAGCGCGGTTATCATCAGTCTGGAAAAGCAATGTCCCAGTCAGGAACGGATCTAGGGGGGGGGATGCATTCCCCCCACCTGCCAACAATGCTTTGGATAAATAAAATTTTTCCATAATTTCGAACCTCTTCATTACAATAAGCCTTAGTCTTAGTCGCCTTAAGCACGCATAATCAAAACTGTGCGTAGAATACAAAATGCATTGTGTTTGGTGAAGCACTCAAAAGTAGGGACCAAAAATATGAACAACCTTTGTCTGAAAATTGTACAAAAAGCGCTAAAATGGCCATTGCAGTATGCAAATTTTTGAAAATTTTCCGGGGGAGCATGTCCCCGGTCCCCCCTAGAGTTGTTTTTGTTACTTAAGTTGCTTAAAATTAACTCTGCGGGAAAAAAAACTACGCTTGAAAAAGTGACGAAATTTGGTGCCCTTCCCTGAAATAGATTTTGAATACGCCCCTGATACAAAACATTTTCAGAGGGCTTATGTACGGCCGTTTTCGAATCTAAACGTCTTAGTATTTAGTTAACATTCAACTTAATATTAAATCACACCCCCCTCTAAAAAAATTTTTGGACCCGCCCCTGATCCCAGTCACACTGATCGATACAATTCGTGTGGGCGATCGGAACCGCAGCTAGCTCCTACGTTTTGTAAAAGCTGAGTAAACATTGGCCGAATTTTTCTTTTTTTTAATTGCTTTCCAAATACTGTAGGTTACGACAGAAAATAATGCTGCTCGGTGACAGTAGAACGTTATGAACAAGTCCAAACTTGTCCACTGAAATGCGCATTGCGTAAAATTTCTCTTATAAGCGTATTGGTAGTCTACACTCAGCACCCTACCGAGCCCTGTTTCAAGGAAGCCAGGACTACTAAAGGGACGCCAAAAGACCAAAAGAGACTTCTCCAATGACTTACCGGTAGCATCTTTTGTTGTGCTCATGAATCCTCTCTCAATGGAAATTCACGGTGGATGCATACCATGTATAATCGCGACCTGTTATTGTGAATTTGTAATGCCGCATATTAATATTCTAAATGAAAAATACTCTGTTTGTGCTAGGCCCCAGAGGAGTTCTCTGTCCACTGACTGCTGGCCATAACTATTTGTATATAACATAAAAGTTTTGCAAGAGCATTAACCTTTTTTTGTCACAACCTTTTTTTTATAATTACCAATTAATTTTCAGGGACAATCTAATTGTAACATTTAAAAATTGTATAATTGCATGCTTACGTGTTTTAATTCCTGCTTTGTGTTTCAATAACCTCGTCGGTTACTTTTATTTTTTTTTTTTACAAGTCCGTAGTTTCAAGATTACCGCCAGGACCAGTGTTGCCAACTTATTATGACAAAAATCCGCTAAATGAGACTTCAAAATTCGCTAAACGTATGGTTGAAATCCGCTAAAAAATCCGCTAACATTTAAATTCACTAAAAGTGCTGAATTTATTCTGTTGGTCACCAAATATTTTAAAACACTCACGACGAAGAGCATACCAGCAAGAATTTTTTTACTCTTGCTGTACAGATAGAAAAAAAAAATTGCAAGAACTTTTAAACGTGAAAAGCATAAACTAATAGGCAATATTGAATCATGATTGAACCAACATACTTGTAGAAACCACTGTAACCATAAACACAACAATTCTCAAGAGTGCATCAACTCTGAAGTCGGTAAACGCCGTTACAATTCTCACAGGTTTAAAAAAGCCTACCAACATTTTCGCAGAAATCCGCTAAAAAATCCGCTGTACGCCAAATGTAAAAATTTTCCGCTAAACAGAAGCAAAATCCGCCAAATCTAGCGGATTTTCCGCCAAGTTGGCAACACTGGCCAGGACTGATGGTGTACTACACCTTATCAATTCTGTATCGCTGTGAATATAATTCATCATTCAGTGTTTTTGTCCCATCGGTTTTTGATTTTCTGTACTTCAGGTGGCAGCGACCTAAATCAGCTTTGCTCCCTTCGCCTTCTCCTATGTGCATATTTCCGAAGCTACAGAGTGTAATGTTACCGTTTACTTATGTTTGTTTTTGGAAATGTTGTACGTCAATAAAATCTTTGTTCTTCTTGTTCACAAAATTTTTCAATACCAAGTTACGTACCGTACCACATGGTACGGTACGTAAGGTACGTTTAGTACGCATATTTATAACACGTACCAACGTACCGTACCCGTACCTTAGCAATAATTACGTACCGTACTAGCGTACCGTACTTTTTGCCGAAAAATGAAGCGTACCGTACCGTACTTGCGTACCGTACCGTACCGTACTGCCATCCCTGCTAAAAAGTAACGACTACACCAAAAACGATACATTTTTTAAAAAGTATCGACGGTACCGATAACGGTACTAAAAAACGTACCTCGTTATAGTAACTCTGCGCTTAACGATGCACACCTCTGCAGTCTGTACTCAACGAT
Source organism: Trididemnum miniatum (assembly GCA_964006365.1). NCBI lineage: Eukaryota > Metazoa > Chordata > Ascidiacea > Aplousobranchia > Didemnidae > Trididemnum > Trididemnum miniatum. The sequence goes on along the minus strand of OZ023240.1, from coordinate 11,694,072 downwards.
ATTGCCTAACTCTGCACTCAACGATGCACATAAGATTATTCAATGTCCAGACTTTCCTTTCAAAATTGTAAGAGTTTTATTGTGCACTCATCCGCAAAATATTGCAATCCAACTTTTAATAGAAAAAGTGTGATTTCATTTGTTATGTTGTCTAGGATACCACTACGCTAATGTGTTTAGATAAATTCATGATGTCGTTTAGACTCCTTTTTTTAGTTGAGTTGACTAGTCTAAATTATTGGTTTGTTTTGTCTGTTTAAAAAGTCATAGTCTAAGTGTCGTTAGTTGTTAGCAAAGAATAATAATGGCCATTACTAAATGAGTCTTAGATGCAGGTATCATTTAGCCTAGCCTAACTGCAATTTTCAAAATTTGTCCTGAGTCTACGGCACTGTCTGGACTAGTCTAGTCTGCCTTTCAAGCTGCAAGGTGGCCTATAATCAATGCAATGTGAGTACTGGTACCAGCACCACCCAGCTTCATAAGCTTAGTCTGTTTGTCTGAGAAAGTTGAATCTTTTACCAGTGTACCTGTTTACAGTTTAGGCTACTTCACTGTACAGATAAAATACCTTTTGGGTCGAGTGTAGTCTAGTAAAGTTTACTACCGGTATCTCTGTATCTGTCGTCATTGTGGACATTTGCAATTGCGACATCATGATGTAGCAATGCAGACGAACGCTAGGTATTATCACTCCATCTTTTTTCTGGAAAAACTTTTGTAAGTGATTTTTCCTTTTGTTGTGTACTGTTAATACTGTAATAGGTAGATCTCTCTGCTCTCCTACTCAGTACTGTGGCAGTTTTTGTAGGTCTGTCTGCTTTATAGCTTTACTGGTATGTTGAAGTTGAAGGTGCTATAGCTTTACTAACATTTAAGCTGTGCTGTTTTTGTGTTTTTTTGTAATTGTATTGTCACTTCATCAATAGTGATAGACATAGGCCTATAATAACTTTGTAGAGCTGTCAGATCTGGATCTGATTCGCTAATGCTGCTATTCTGTATTATTACATAGGTTAGTGGCAGAGATGGGCGCGATACTCAATTTTTGAGTAAATCAATATCGCTACTCGATACTTGAAAATACAGTTAATCAATATCGATATCGATACTCGTATTGCTGATGCAAGTATCTCGATACAATATCAGGAAAAAAAATCAATTAAAAAAATTGGTTTTCAAATGAATTAAAAAAACTGCTACCAGTTTGCAATCTGCAGACAATTGCAAAACGTAAAAATATCACCTTTTTTGTTTTATTTTGTTGCTAATGTGTCCTCCTATCATGAGAAAGCGATCAATGCGCTATACGAACTTGCTGAGGAGTTGCCAGCCATCTGTCTGCCACACCAAGATTGGGGACTCCAGCTAAGTGCTTTTCCCAATGACACAAGTGAACTTGCCGGCTTATTCTCCACACTGTCAAGTTAATGCTGAGCGTCAAGCAGGAAAGCTGTGAATACCAATTTTAGAGTCATTGGTTTGACCCAACTCGAAATCAAAGCCCAATCTACAGCTCCCGAGGTGGATGCTTTTACCATTCGGCCATCTGAGCTTTTAATTGGTACATGTTATAATTTCACAATTAACGTCGTTCAATGGCGTTACAAAACAGTTGCAAATAGGCTAGTGATAAGACAAATTTGCGGACAGTACGTTGCTTTGAATCAGTGAGGGAATTTAGCTTCATTTCACATTCTTCAGAAACCGTAAATGAACACGCAGTCAACACCTGGTGAGATTGATCATGCTCAAAAACAGTATCGAGATACTTGCATCAGCGATGCACAAAAACTTGCTTAATCGATACTGATACGCGATACTGTAGTAAAACACTTAATTGATACCGATATCGATACAAAAGTATCACGCGATACGTATCGCCGATACAAGTATCTCGATATTGCCCATCTCTGGCTAGTAGTCAGCATACTGTTTTGTTACATACGGTGGTTGCTTGACTCGAAGACCCTTAGACGGTCACTTCGCAGCTTCCCTATTGCATTCATTGTAAATTTTTTTTTTTTATGTTGTGTTATGTTTTGTTGTTGAACTATATTTTGCTTTTGTTTTTTATTTACTATATTTGTCTATAAAATATGAATGCAATGAAATAAATGAATCTCTCTCTCATAAACTCAACTAGAATTAGCAAACTGTTAGGCTAACTTAATCTTACAGTATTTTACCTTTTTCTGCATATAGTATGTTTGCGTGGAACTTTGATTTCTTTTACACAGTTGCATTCTATATCTATGTGTTCCAATTGCTTTGATTGTATAGCAGTGGCTACAACATTTCAATTTTGGCCAGACCCTGCATGTTTGCTAGGGTCAGGCTCAGGGCTAGTTTGAATGTGACCCTGCAAACAAACAGTCTCTTCTTTTTTTTGCTAACGAAGTGGCAATATCAGAATGCTGCTTTCAAAGAATAACGTACTGTGCATAAATAGACTAAAGTAGTTTCAAAGCATAGGCATAAAATTTTGTTTAGGAATGCCATTATACTAACTAGTAGAAAATGCTTGTATTTAGAAAAGTTGGAAATCACTTGTTTTTTTAACCTCAAAAAATATATTAGTTCTTGTAAATTACCATGCAGTATGGATCGGGTCAATATGATATTGAGCGAACATATGTTGGAAGTCCAGTAGCGAGAGTTCGACCTGAAGCGACTGACATAGCTGAGAAGCACAGAGGTGTAGGGATGTACACATGTCTCAATCAACCTCAAATATCAACATTTGGAAGAACAAGTATGCAATAATTCTTCTGCATTGTTGTTAAGTCTAGTGAATGATTAAAAATTAAATTTGATACCAAAATTTAAAAAGCATTTGTATATATAGGATTTCAGTTGATACATTGGTGCATGATTTTTTGAGTGATATGGACAAAATTGGTTAATCGCTTGCTGCTTAAATGCACAAATCATTTTATTGCACAGCAATCAACTACTCCAAACCAAATCTTATCGCTTAAAGCCTTAAACTCTATGCTCTCATAGGATTTTTTTCCAAATTGGCCATGCAATTAACTGATTTCATCTGTAGTAGGATATGTTGATGGTAAATCATGTTTCGTAGTGTGTGTTGTTAATAATTTGTCCAGAGATGTAGTGATGCCGATGGACAGAGAAAGTTTTTTTTTTGTTTTTCACATCAAATATAACTTTTGTTGTTTATAAGTTAATTTTAAAGCAATGTCAGTGATTCAGAATTTTTGCTATAACACGGTTATGCAATTTCCTAACATATTTTCAAGATCAAACAGTTAACATGGAAAATGGACCTCTCAAATATGCTGGAGTCAGATCACCGATATTGGTTGATCCCGTCTATAATGGAGGAAAGTACTCTAATCGCTCAGCCAGGCCTGTGCCTAGGGTCCGACCAGAAGCAGCTGAAGTTGCTGAGAAATCTAAAGGATGCATGGGAGTGTTGTTTTCTAATTATGGAAAACCTGATCCATGTATGGTTTGTTCTTGTAAAAATAAGATGATTAATACCGTATAATAAAATGAAACTAGCAAAATTTTATGGGTGAATTATGTTATAACTTCAAAAAATCAGAAATTTTTTGGTATATTATAAAATTATGATAATAATATTAATTGCGTATTTACGTTTTAAGCTACCTGTCAGCAATAATAGACTTACTACAGCTCTTTAGCGGCACTAATTTTAGATGACCTACGTAAAGCAATTTTATGCCAAGCGTTTTACACTTTTGAACGAAATGTCTCGCTACTATTAAAGTCACATTTTATTACACAAGTATTGCGAGCGTTTTTATTGTTTTTTTCTTGAACAATTTTATTTTTGTATTTTATGATTGATTGTTGTTAAATTTTCTGTATTTTTGAACACATTTTTATAAACCATTCGATAAAATTTTAATATTTTGTCGCAGATGATTATGAGAACACCCGTGACGAGAATATAAACCCTCGTGATGGACCCCTACGCAAAGCTGGGGTTCGCAGTCCCATTCTGGTTGATCCCGTTTATCAGAAAGGTGATTACTCGGGGCGCACCCCTAGACCAGTGGCAAGGGTTCGACCAGAAGCCGCCGAAATTGCGACTAAATCAATGGGTTCTGTGTCAAAACTGTTTGTAACTGAGGAACGAAGATACAATTACAACCCAAAACCAAGTAAGAAATTGCGAGTATGCACTATGCATGTAATTATATTAAAAGAGTGAATTTGTAATGTACGTGTGCAGTAAGAATAAAAATTCAAAATGCACATGAACAAAACCGTTTGCACGACTTGTTCGAACTAGGGAGTACGTTTCTAATACAATGCACTAAAAGCTTGTTATGGAAACGATTTGATTACCACAGTAACGCAATCTTTGTCGGAATTGATACTTGGATCTAACGGGACAGTTTGAAAGATTGGATAGATTTTGGCACGCATTGTAAAGACGTCGCACATACCTAAAACTTCTCTAACCTCCAGGTAGTTACATTTCGTAGAACAAAAAAAAAAGCATGACGTGAAGAAGCGAAAGACTATGAGAGTCGTCGAAATAAGAACGCGCGGTCGCCGAGTTTGCTCTTCCTTAGTAACTCTGTAACTCACTACAGAGTTGGTAAATATGTAAAGTATTATTGTATATCGACTTTACAGCGAAGTTATTGGCAATTTGTTTCAAGCTGTTGAAGTAGAAAAACATTTTCTGATAGAAAAAGAGCCAAAAAATCATACTGCTGAAAATGTAAAGAGAATGCGCCGGATACAGAGAGAAGCAAAAGCCCGGGAACAATCTCGAAATACGCCGGTAAAAGCCATGTGGAAATCATCCAATTATGATTCAGTTGAATCGAAAGTTAAAGATTTTATGCAGGTAATATTTTTTTGTTAGTCGGATTTGAGTATAGCCTAAATGCTTGTACCGTTTGGTCAAGTGATGAAGAAGGCTCGCTGTACAGTTGAGAGAATGATTTCGAGTCTTGGTTTGGTCTCAAAAATGATACTCAAAGTTCTGGCAGTTGCTTATACTGCAGTAGTTTGCATTTTTAACTAATATGCTAGGAGCCAAATCGCAGAGCAAGCATGGCTTCCATACGCTCATCGGAAAATAAAGCTAACATAAAAAGGTTTGTCGTAAAAATCAGTAACTGTCATAATTTTTTGAAATTACAGGATCCGCCCAAAGCCCCCAGATGTGACCCAGAGAAAGCCCACGATCGCCCCCATTCCGCTCCGGCCCGAACAGGAAGAGCAGAGTCAGGAGATGACAAATATCCACGGCCGAAACGATCCACCACTCCTCGACCTGTAAGTTCATTTTTTGCATTAAAACCGACATTTACTCGAAGAGTGATAATAGAGAGGTGCAGGTGACGCTTTCGGACAATTTTTAATTAATTTTGTGAGTTTTTTTCTTTTGTAGTGGTAGAGTTTACGGTGTAAGCCTTCAGTTTTTTTTTTTTTTTGCTCCATATCACACAGTTATTTTTTTACGTAATTGGGCTCTGTGTACTCACTGAAAACACATAAAAGTTTAGTAAACTTTTGGTGCTGTGTTGACCTGATAAATTATTATTGAAGGACAAAGGAAAGATTAATTTTGTGGCGAGAAACGCGAAATTAGCAAAATCTTTTGAACTCGGTCGATCTCGATCAGAACTGGCGATGTTTAACGCAAAAGAAAAATATCAAGACGGACTAGACAGCTACAACTTAAATGTGAAAGGAAAAACTCCTGCATAGTACGTAAAACATTTTTACCATCTAAGCTTATTTTATTCTCCGAGAGTTCGGGTATACTTCGCTATGCTTTGACAATAGATAAGTTTACTTTAATCGGTGCGTTCTTCCTCAAAAAGCTTGACGTTACGTCAAAGCAATTTATCGTGTAAAAACGGACTTGTTTAGTAAAAAAGCAAGGTTGGTGAGCCAGCCTTTTTTTTCGATAGATAATACATTGTTTCTGCGGCAACGAAACAATGTTTCATAAAGGCATCACTTGTTAACTTAGATCTGTATTATTTAGACAAAAAGAATGAAAATCAAATTTACCCTCTCATTTTTGCATGTGTTTCTTTTCATTTTAGCCTTCAGTCAAGACAAAGGCTGTGGGAGAAACAAGAACGGGAACGAATTCGTCGAATCCCGGACCCCTCAGTCCCGGAAGGACATACTGTGATGCCTGATCGAGAAAGAAGAGAGACCTTGACTACTTTGAAGCAGAGTGAGTTTTATGAATTGGAGTTTAAATGCAAGTGCAATGTGCAGTTACGTGGCTGCGAAACCACACTTCCCTTTTTAATGAGTTGTTTGCATTATACTTGCTTTCTAAGAGTGGCTTTATGAAGTTATTTATGTAAATTAATGACCAGTTGTATGATTGACGAAAGTGACGTACTGTTCAAAATAATAGAGCGTTTCAATTTTGCTAGACATCAGAAAGGTTGAATTTTCTTCACATGTTGAAAAGACTCGTTTTGTCATGTAGCCGTGGTTATTTTTGTAGTAGGCATCTTCGTTGAACATGGTGAATCGTTTTTTGATGTGCTAGCATGAATCGGATCATATGTGTAAAGTTTATTTACAACGAAGTTGTGAACCCACATTTTCTACTGACTTGTATCGCAGAAAAAGTTACTCTGAATCAAATTAAGATATTAAATTAGGCCAAATATTTTGGAATTGAGTTTTTGGCCGAATGGAAGTTGAAAATGTTTTTTCTGGTGAAATTAGGGTCAGGGTCCGTTTAGAGCCATTGTTTTCTTGAGCGGTTTGAGTAACCTGTTGAAATCACTTTCTTTTCATTTTTATTGTCGTGGGCCTCATTTGAATTTGGGTGTAAAAATGGTGTCTAGAGCACAGGCCCGGTGTCCATTATCAAAACGCTGCTGCACCGGAATGCTTGTTTGTTTCTTTACGTAACGTTAGTGTCACGCTGGTTTGACATCATCTGCAGCAACTTGAAACAACAAATTAGGGGTATTTGAATACAGTTGGTGGTGGGAAGATTGGGGGTAGGGTCAGAGACCTAAAATTAATGTTACTTTGGGGTCGGTGTGTACAAGGAGCAATTTCAAAAGAAAAAGCCAACGGCACTCTAGACACTGCCTTGAATTTAGAACGGTCCATCTAGTAACATATTGTACGTCTACTTTTTCATGCCCTGCTATGTCTCTTTTTCGGCACTTTTTTCTGATTTTTAAAGCATCTTTATTCTTTAAACACGCTGCACTTCTTTCTCATTGCATAGCCACTAGCCATTGAACTATGTACTATGATTCCATCTCATGTAACGAGTAGTAATGCGGTTTCTATGTATAAACACTAGCTCTTTTACTTCAGCGAGTATGCATATTGTTTTCAATGTAGTATAACTAGCTTATGGTATGATGTTTTTTCCGTTTTCGCTGGGGGTATCTTTACAGCTAGCACACGTTAATTTTGGTGAAGCCCCCCAAAAAAAACATTACAGTCCTTCCTCTTCTACAAAATTTGAAAGATACCGGTATTTGGTTTTACTAAGTAACGTTCTTAATTTGTCTAAGGATTAAAATGAGTATGTTAATATTCATCGCTTTATATTTACTGTGGTCTTTGGTTGCCTATGCTGACTACGCCAATCGATGATTTGAATGTCTCGTAGCAAGCAATGCGCCGGCAGTATTTTAGCCCAGACGCAGAATTGAACGCAAATTTAGTTGCGCAAAAGTTTTATGAATTTTAGGCCCTAAATTACTCGTCCCTTATGAGTAACCTTGACTGTCATTGCTGTTTCCCAATATTACCCATTTTTTGATTCGGAACAGAATATTCTGAAACTACTACAATCGTCAGTGAACGGCAATGGAAAGATCCGGATTATGATCGAAATTATGAATATTATCCTCTTCATGAGGAAAGAAAACTGGATCAGGAGCTTCGTCGCGACATCTGGAGGAATAGTAGGTCAGCCTTTGCGAACCAAGAGTGGGATGAGCCAGAAAATGATTTTGTTTCTGAACCCATGCTCTACCCGCATCCACCTACATCTTCTGGCATCAATAGAAGGAGCTTGGATCGATTTACTAACCAAAACAGATTTTCTACCAATGACTTGGATTATGCTGATGATGCAAACGGACAGATTGGCTGTAAAATTTCAGGAAGACCAAACATCTTCATTTCGACGAAAAACCGCAGTCCAGTATACATCTACGCCCCTGCAAATGATTCTTCTAAGCCACGAAGATCCTACGCCGTAGACAATCACCAGTACTTTCTCAATGATCACCCTCATACAAGTACCACTGGCTTCAATGATATGGAAAGTGATATCAGTGAGCATTATCGCCCAAACAAGCCTGCAATTTCGAGCTCCTATGCTGATGATTCTCAGATTCAATCTTATGAAGAACCCGTTATAGAAAAGTTCAAATCTTTATCTCCAAAACGGGTCACTTTTGACTCATCCATACCGAAGGAGGACGATATGCTTTATGAAGCAAAAGATTCTGCAACACATGTTCCTAATCGATCCTACACCACTTATCGGAATTCTTTTGATCCTTCGTTTCTACAGGAAGAGGTTGGCTCAACAGTGACAAAGAGTTAGGGCTGAGCATATGCGATTTGTGATGATGATCTCAAAACATTAACTTTCATTATAATATGTGAAGAAATTTTCATAGCGACTCCTCAGAAATTTGACAGTGCAGAGTTAAAATTCATCTACAAATCGTATTTGCAGGCCTAACTTTGCATGGTCGATGTTACGATGTAGAGTAGCACAATAGTCAAAATAACTACAATTTAATCCACTTTTGATTACTGATCAAATCCTTTAACGCTGTACTGTCAATTTTCTGACTTAAATTAACAACGAAGTAACCCTTCACACTCACTTACTACAGCTGCTTGTTCTCATAGTTATATATTTTGCATAATTTTACTTAAGTTTTAACTTCAGGAAAGGGAAACAAATTGTTTGCATAAAAAAAAGTTAAACAGGTCCAGCCAGAACCAATTAATGAATTTATCAAAGTTGTACTTAAACATTGCCTGATTAACTTTTTAAAACTTTATATATGGCGTACAGTAAGCACATGACTTCTGTGGTGTCAAAAAAGAATTAGTTATTGCGTTCATAAGCAGTTTAGTTTGCACAAAAGTTTGCCAAGGTTTAGATTAGCATTAATTCTACTTAATACAAGGAGCACACTTTGTCGTTTTTACCTTGCGAAAAAACATTCAAGATGCTACCTTAGGCTTGGGTTGCTTTGTCGGCCATTTTCCCCGAACAAAGTATACGCTTTAATAGTGAATCTCAGAGTCGATTTGCATTACTGAGTACGCATTTAGCAATCTATTTACTTGCAACAGTGTTGTATTCAATAAGGTGTGAATCTGATTGAACTTTCAAATGGAGGAAGCCTTTATGTGATCACGGTTGATATCTCACTATTTTTTAAGTTTTTTCCTCTTTAGCCCTGGGCTACTGATGCTGCTAATACATTTTTTCTAGTACGTCGTCTTAATCTATGGCTAGCTTCAAATTAGGAGTATCATTACTATGGGACACACTGTTACTTTTTTATGATTTGTTCAATCTTCAGCATGTGCACTATTCTTTGATTTGAATGGTAGTTAGTGGTGAAATTGGACGAAAGTTTGTGAAAAAAACTTGATTGAGATTAACTTTCCTTGGTCTAAGTTTCTTGTAATGTTTTAGCTCCTCTTTGAAATGCACGTGGTTGCCTGCTGGATTTTTTTACTCGCTTTGTTCTCTCACATGATCAAGACTGAATACTTAGGCCGAATCCAGATTATCTTGAAGCTGACGCATTTTTGCATTTATCATTAAAGCTTACTTAAGTGATAAACATAAAGCTTAGTTGAGGAAGTCACTTTGATAAACTTATACTATTACGTTGGTTCGCTGCCAGCCCCTAAAAATAGAACATAACCAGTGGTACACCCAGAGGGAGGTCGACCCGGCAGAACGACACCCGGTCGACCCCCTTTTGAAACCGAACCCTTGTTTTTAAAGTGAAGTGTATTATTTCAAAACAGTACGTGCTGTTATTTCAATATAGCTGTGGCAGAATTCGCCCCGTATCATATTGAAGCCAAGTCGGCTGGTTGGTGTCGTGGTAAGAAACATTGTTATTAGAGCGGGCAGGGGCGGATTCAGGGGGGATGCATCCCTCCCATCAGCCATTTTCAAACATGTTTTTAATGATTACAATTTTTCCATAATTTCGAACCTTTTCGATGACAACAAGCCTTACGCCCTAGTCACGCATAATCTAAAATGTACGAACAAAATTTGGTGAAACACTCAGATTTAAAGGCAAAAAACTGAAACAAAATTTGTCTAAAAATTGTTCAAAAAGCACTAAAATGGCCACTACAGTGTGTAAATTTTCAATAATTTTCCGGAGGAGCATGCCTCCGGACCATCCTAGAGTCTTTTTTATTCTCAAGTTGCTTCCAAATTATTCTACCGAAAAAACACTACGCATGAAAATATGTCAAAATTTGGTGCCCCTTCCCTGAAAAAAAATTCTGAATACGCCGCAGACGTGAAAACATTTTTCAAAAAGCTTTTTTGGGTCTAACGTTTGTATGGTTTGCCAATGTAGGGTCCGTAACGATGTAACAAATGTAGATATCATCATATCTGGGGGGGTCACCAAATGTAGCAGTACGGTACGCGATCTGACTCCAATTGATATTGATGACAGAACTTCGTTTAAGTGACACAGCACAACGCAGCAACGACATCGTTAAACAGAATTTCAGTACAGTATGTGTGTTCTCTGCTTCCGCATGGTAGAATAAGAAGTCTATATTTATAGCAATGCTGTTTCCTGCTTGCTCATGGGAGCAGGAGTGTGCGAAATTTAATAAATCAAAAGCAGGAGTATGTGAATTTAATGAATAATAATTTAAGCTATATCCGCTTTCACACAATATGCATTATGTAATGGGTTAAGGTACATTAGGCTAATATCACTACACGTCTTGGTATTTAGTTAACATTCAACCTAATTCAAAACTTCATACCCCTTCTCTACAAAAATTTTCTGGATCAGCTCGTGACGGCGAGATCGAGTTTTTTTTGTAGACCCCCTCCCCCTTTGAAATATGCTGGGTCCGCCCCTGTACATAATTGTATAACATTGTTATTTTTAAAGATTCAACAACAATTGCTTATGTGAAAGCTACGCTTTTCCTTACGATGATCGTATTGTGCTCTTCAGAACGACATTCTAATCTTACGTTCGCTAGTTATTTATTCGGTTAATTTGTAATCATTAAAGCACGGTATTCTTATTTCAGCGCAACAAGAGTTACTTGAGAGACACCGGCTTCTCCCCGTACGTTCAGCCGACTCTCTGGGAGTACGAAACCGGAAGACGGAATTGGAGCGACGGATCATGGAGGTCGATGAAGCAATAAAAGTTTTTGAGCGTCCCAGGGTTTTTGTAAGGCTGGGAGAGTAGTTGTTAGTTCAATATTTTGTTGATTTCTTTGATGCAGTGTGATACTGTGCTAGAGGCAAAAATCGTGGCAACGAGGTGGTGCAAAATTCGACTGTGTTTCGCAGATGCACTGTGAGTATTGTATAGTTTGTGTTGTACACTGTTGTTGTCGTATAAGTAGCATTGTTTCGATACTGTGGTGTAATTATTTGTAAAATAGGCTTTTTATAATTTTGGTTGTTGCGACTCGTCAAAAAACGACAGGTCCTAGTGCTTTGAGAAAAATGTATGATTACGAATGTAGGCTTGCATTACCTTGTTCATGTACTACATTCTTTGATTTTTATGACTGTATTGCATTGTTTATGATTCAGTACATTTGTTACATAAGTATCTACCGTAAACCATGTGGCATACCAAGCTAAGGGTTTACTGAAGTATTGCACAATGCACCGTCGCACGAGGCAAAATCAAGATCGTGTTCATAAAAAATTGTTTTTGCAATTTTCGTATGTCGTATTTGTGTTTCTTACACTCTTTTAGATAGCCTAAAACTGAATGTCGTGATAAAAATGATGTGCAAAACGAATTCGTGACGTGATGGGGTTATGGTAAGCCTTTTTAAATCGAAAATGTGCCTGAAATCGTAATAGCTTGTGGACGTTTTTTGTTTAAGAACTTCATAAGTTGTGTTTCGAAACCTAATTTACTCTTTCTTGACATAAACTTTAAAAAAAAATGTTTGAGCATAGATGGCCCAGTGTTTTACTAAACATTCAATTTTAGCCATCATGCTAGCCGGTGGTTCATGTTAATCAGCTGAACATAAAATGAGAACTTTTCATTTCGAATGTAGGCGTATGATTCCTTCCAGGTAGGCCTCATTTCATTTAGAGTTATCCGACTGGCCTCATTTCACCACGTAACATCAATCGGATTACGTACTTTTTAGGCTAGGTTGTCACCGAATTACATTTATTGTAGCCTACTTTTATGCCACTTGCTGTTTTAAAAGAGTTCATTAATTTTTGACATTTTGCAACGTTGATGTTTTTGGGTTTCACAAAAAAAAAACTCTAGTAGCACGTACGAGCGGGGTGGCTTATTGTTTTCATTTTTTATCGTCCAAAACAACGGCGCCTAAATTTCGCCGATTTCATAAAAACAGCCTAGATTTAGTTGCACTCCTTAAGCATTTTATTTCTTTAATGGCAAAAATAAAATGTCTTGTAATGTTTTGTTTTAATCAATTTGTATGATTCCACTAATAAAATATCGTGAAAACTTAATTTGGTTTGTGGAAAAGCCAGCAAATGTTTGTGGTTAATTCACCGCTTTCCGTGTCTGACAATGACATATACAGTATGCAATATACAGGCTTGCGATAAGAGAAACCTAATTGCATTTTGATTAGACTTTCGCGCAAGCAATCAGACAAATATTCGACACCTGTCCACTCTCAATCCAAACATTCAATGTGTTGCACTGATGTATTGTAAATGCTTAAAGTTGAATTTCATCTCTCCATCAGCCACAACTTTCTACATGCATGTAATTGATTCTTCAAACCGAAAAACCAGCACTTTTGAGTTGCTTCTATTACTGCCGTGAGATATTCTCAATATCACTTGCACATGTAGGTCGGCACGCTACACTATGCCCTGCCATGTACATAATTTGTTTTGCGCATTACAGCTAGATTTGGGCATGATCTAGATCTTCAAGATCACGATGTTTTGGAATGTCATTTCTAATGAAAGTAGACTGCAGTAGGTATTGAGCTATCATATTCTTAGGCAGTTTCATATTATCATTCACTAAATGGAATGGAACGGTCTCTAAGTCGTAATGGCTGTTTTAACTCCATCTGTTAATCTCAGGAACACCGGTACCGTAGCGTATATATTAGGTTATGCGTTGTAGCGTAGTAAAACTGTGGCAATGGATGGAAAAATGTTATTCATATAAATAAAACTTCAGTTCAATCATGTTTTTATGATTACCTCAAAATGTCGTAATGTGCTGCTAACCAGAGTTGTCAGTCAGGGACATGTTGTAGGCCCACACAAAGAATAAAATATTCAGTAGCAAGATTAATCCATCGTTTAAAAACCACTGTAAAAGGTAAAACTTTCAATTCTTATAATGTGCTATTAATTTAAATGTTCATGTAGCCTACAAGTGGGGAGCGATTGATTACCGCCTTACACGTTAGATCAGACATGGGCAAACAACGGCCCAAGGGCCAATTTAGTACGCTGTATAATAAGTGATCTTGATCTTCAAGATCATCAAAAGTTGTGATCTTCCCCATCTCTAATTACAGCCATTATTCACAGAAGCCTTGTGCCTCATGGCTCCATGCGGTGGAAAAGAAAACTGGGGATGAACACAAATAGAAGTTTGACAAAATGAATTTATTTTGATCAACGTAGGCCTATCACCAGGGCTGCGAACCTGAACTCGATCATTTGCCGAACTCGAAAAAATATTTTTTCTGAACTCGCATAAAACTGTTCGAGTTCATCAGAAAGATATTTATATTGTTGAAAAAAAAAAAAAAAACTACTGTAGCGTCGTTTTTGAGTTCTATATTTTCATGTCACAGGAATCGAACCAGGCCTTATGATTTATTCGTTTCAACTTTAAGTTACAGTGTTTTTGTCTCGTGATTCACAGCTAATTTGACTCGTAATTGCTCACAGCTGAATATCTCAATTTGTAAGTTTTTTAGTGTTGCAACTTGCCAGCCATCGACTTTTTGGGCGGGTCAGATAAAATGAGTCGTCGTTGAAGACAGACGTTTGACTCGAATAGAATTTGAGAAGAGTTGACCAAAATTCATGAGCCCGAATATCAATTAAGAAAGTCAACTCAATTCTTTTAGTTATTACATTAGGACCCTATTGATTGTCCGTTCTCCAATTAGTTCTGGACCATTGTCCGTAACGTAGACCGTTGTCTACAGAGCCTTTGCTCATCTTTGTTTCCGGGACCCTTTCCCTCATAAACAGTCTGTTGACTGTCACCTCGAAGCTACCGAGTTGGTGCTACAAATAATTTTACTGGGTCTCAGTTTTGGAACACGGGTTCGACCATTAGTTTCTTTCGAGGTCGGTCTGACAGTTCGAGAGAAAGCGATAGATCGTTTGTCCGCTGCCAAAAGAAAAATCGTTAGTAAGTTGCATTGTTTATTCTGTTATGTTTGATTTAATTTGTAGTTTCATGTGTAATGTAAAGATTCGAACGCGTAAGTAAATTCTTTGTATTTTGTAATTCGTTCGTAACGTATGTGTCGTAGATCGCTAAAATTGTTAAGCCCTTTGTTTATGTGTGCGTTTAAATTTTTAGAATCCGTTGGCGAATAATATAACAATCATAAGTTCACAACTTGGTCGTCGACGCGTAAATATTTGTAAAGACGGTAGAAAGGCAAGCGGATTACTACGTCGTTACAACTACGAAATATAGTTTGTTGTTCAAGTAGTCACAATCCGTGTAAATTGAAGTTATAATTTTACCAAAAGAAAAGCTGCATGTCGTTTATTTGCTCATGCCATGGCGACCTATAAGGTCCAGGGCTGCGAACTCGAACTCAATATCGCTAAACTCGGTCATTTTTGCCGAACTCAAAAAATGAAATTTTTAGAACTCGAACTTGCAAATATCTCTCGAACTCGGTTAAAAATTGATGGAGTTCGCAGCCCTGCGTATCACGCTGGTTAAATGAATCTAAAGCAACAGCTGCTTGATTTCGGATACCAACATTCAACAATCTTTGCACCGTCAAAAAACAATTTTTAATCATAAGACCTGCAGTAAGTAGCAGCAAAATTAATATTGGATCACGGTAACAACACAATTTTAAACCCACTCCAACAAAACATCAACAAACTAAGCTCTTCAGGCCGTTGTAAATATAGTAGGCCTAGAATACTTAAAAGCAGCAATTAAACCCACGGTTGTGAGAAGTTAGACATAAGAAAACTCAGACGCCACAAATTTGACGCGAAAGGTGAGTAAAAAAAAATTTCCTATTCCAGATATCTTGATCTAATCATGACATTTAGTTTGGGATTTTAAACTCTTCAACATGAAAGCTAAGTTAAGTCAATTTTCCTGTGAAGCTTTAGTTGCAATATTATGGCTTGGAACCTCTGCACAAACAAATTTTATCGGAGCATCGTTGTACGCTGAGCTCACGAAAAAAAAGATGCATTTCCACTTCAAGCAAAAAACCACGTTATCACGCATACATTTGTTGATGTTAAACAAATAATGCCAACGCAGGGGCTACTGATCCGGAACAGGAGTTTTTGGCGTGACCGATTCGACGTGAGACGACTCAGCGTGACCGACTCGTCGTTGGGACGACTCGACGTTGGAACGCGTCGACGTTGAGACGATTCGGCGTGGAAAGGTGTGATTTGTGAGCGGACGTAATTATCGCGTTTCGCGCTAGAACGTGCGAAAAGACGAAATCATCACGTTTTAGAAGCGCTATAAGTAAACAATAAGCGACTTTATATCTGCGGCTTTATCAAAGTTTCGCGAGATATTATTTTAAAGAAGTTCAAAATTGTTCGACCTAAGTTTAACCAAAAAGTGGTGAGAAAATGGTTTTACAACTTTTAGTATTTGATTTCGTGTTATAACATGAAATACAAAGTTGCGCATCTAACAAGCAATTAATAAGGCTGCGACTGCACTTTGATTTTCATTTTTCGATCAATATGCAGCAAAAAATGTGTAGCGATATTAACTGAACGTAAAAAAGATTAAGTAAACACAAGAAATTTCTGTTGACAAAAAATATACCCGCGTTAAGGTCAAGGCCTCGGCTTGGTCGGCTGTGGCTTGCTGAAGTACACCGAATCGGAACCAAAATGCGTGATTATTATGCGCGAAGCCCTACGCGGGAATTAATTTTAATCGCCAACACATGGTTTCTCAAAAAGATGGATCATTTTTTTTCACAAGGAGATTGAGGTGAACTTTACTCTTAATCTCAATTGATTATGGGTGCAGCTCTATCACTCTTGATCTCAATTGATAATGCCGTGTTGGGCTGCTGGCATAATAATCAAGCATTTTGCTTACGATTTAGTTTACTTCAGTAAGCCACAGCCAATCAAGCCAAGGCCTTGACCTTTACGCGGGTGTATTTTTCGTCAACAAAAATTTCAAATGTTTCTCTAAGGAGAGAAATACTTATATCATTCTTTGATAAAAACTTCATACACATTTTATTTTTTCAACATCAAAAATGAATCAACATAATAACATTAACCAGTGCATCAGCAAAGAAACTAAATTTTAGACACTTGGGCCAAGTCAGCAGGGATGTCCATTTCAGAATATCAACTCATAAAGAACCGGTTCCATTTTTAGGATTTGGTTTTAATTGTGAAGAAAAATTGCGCGCGATAAATCTTTTCAAACGTTTCACATAAATGCAAGTGCGCGCTCGGCCTCGTGTGTGTGTGATCATGCGGTGTTCGACGGATGCCGCAAAAAATTTGTAGGAGGCCATGAGTGTAGTTTGCACCGCTTGTACAGTATATATATATATACTGGACCCGTATTTTTTTATGTGTTTCTATAATTTAAGAGGGCCGGCCATGCCCGCTGATAGCTCCGCGACTACTCCAATGCGTGTATATATGCTTCGAGTTTATACTGTTGTAATCCTTGTGCTGGCTAGAAATTTATCAAAAATGAAACAAATGGTTGATTTTCTTGTTTTGCAGTAGTCGAGCGGTTGCGCGATGAACTAATATCAAAATAGTACTAACGGCCATTTTATAGATTTAGGATTGGAAAAAAAAGATTCGGAATTATTTTAGAATACGTAATTATTCTGAAATGGACATCCCTACATGTCAGCCATAAAATTGCACAACACTTAAAACGTACTCGGACAGAAAACTGCTTATTAAGACAACAGCTATGAAAACAATCATGTCATTTTAATTAGTCTGTTAATTGGTTGGTTTAACCAATGCAGTGAAATGTCACTTAAATGGTTATCAAAGTCAACAAGCTCTCTGTATGCTTTACGATCCAAAAGATCAAGAAGTGCTTCCTTTGCATTGCCCTCATAAGTTATTTTATCATCAGACTTGATCCACTTTTTACTTCCCTCAGAGAAAGTGAAAAAATGCAAAGAATCAAAATTAGGTACTTTGCGGTTATTTATAACCACTACTCGACTTTCCGATGCATTACTCTTAATCTTATCGGCAATTTTTTGGGTGAACATCGAAGGTTCAAGCTTAGCATTTAACTGTTCTGGAGCTTCATAGTAGCCAGCAATGTATAATTGATTACTAGAACAGTGAGAGTCTATGTTCGTTAAAGCTATTTCAAGCATGGCAGTCAAATGAAGGCTTTGATGAAACAATGGAACAACATCCACAATGTCAATCACATGATCTTGTGAAAGTCTTTCCTTGCAAGCCAGTAGCAATCCATTGACAGCACAATGTGGATATTTTGCTAGATGAAGCTGCAATTTCACAATTGCTATAGAAGACATTTCTATTTTTTTACAAGACATCATTCAAGTTTATATTACTGGTTTATAAAGAAATTATACCGGTATTTTTATGCTCTGCAAAACAAGCAATATGTATATATCAACATAACATTGTGATGATAAAGCAGTGGTAATACAGCACTTCTAAAACGTTTTATGCACTCTTTTTCAAAGCAGATATTTTGGCACACTGTAATAATAATATGTTTTTGTATACCGCTTCAAGTTGCAAAAGCATACTTTTTAACTGGTGTAAAAGTGATCCATTAACACTGAACAAAACATAACAATCAATGACTGTAAAAAGAATGTAGCCAATGATGTTAACCAAATACTTGTCCGCAACAAAAACCCCAACGTCCCTGGAGTTGGTAGACGAATCAGCATGAATAACAATTGGAGCTTGTTTGAATTAAGCCGCATCATATAACAGCCGGATATATTACGAGCACAAGGACCGCTAGTGAGTTAATAGTAGCGGCTTAATTTAAACAAACCTCGGCTTAATTCAAACAAGCCCTTAATAATTGGCTGATAGCCGTTTCAGGTAACATTAATCAGCGGGTTGTTCGTTATTTTAGTTTCGGAAAGGCAAAGGGCGTCAGGCAGAAATTGAAGGGTTTGTAAAAAAATATGATTAAGTTTGTCAAAGTTTTTGTTCATTGACCTTATATTGACATGCAGCAAAAATAATTGCTTGTTTTGAACAGTGATTGGAAGTTGGCCCCTTGTTGGGTGCTTTCTGCGAAACCCGACATTTGGGCGCAGACATTTGGGCGCGAGACATTTGGGCGCGAGGACATTTGGGCGCAAAGACATTAGGGCGCAAGACATTTGGGCGCGAAATGCGTTCTAGCGCACTTCCAACAATCATTTTCTACTTCTTCCAAAATAAAATTTTTACAAAAATTTTATATTTTCAACGGTGTTAGTGTTTTAATTTTTTCTAATTTCTTAATTACTACAAGTAATAAGCGAACGAACTGGTTGATGTATATTACGGAAACGTAGGAAAAAAATAATGCGAAGTCAAGGTCAAGTTACCGATAAGCAGAGACTGTTTCTGTGTTTAGTTAAATCTAGGCTATAATTCGGAGGACATTGCGATAATTGTTTTTTGAATAATAATAAATAAAAGAACGTTTTGGATTTTATGAAAGACATTTTTTACTTGCGGCGATGTGTGTATTTACTTAACGTATGGTACTTAATTGCTGCAGGAAACAAGCGAATCGACCGATAGATGCAGTTTTACGAATACTTTAAGTGCGAGAAATAATGCGAGATCAAGGTCAAGTTAGTGATGCAAGCAAAGACTACTTCTATGTTTGATTAAATGCAGGCTATAATTCGGAGGACCTTACGATAATTATTTTGTATAATAATAAACAAAAGAACGTTTTGGATTTTATGAAAGACATTTTTTGTTGGCGGTGATGTTTTTATTTACTTAACGTATGGTACTTAATTGCTGCAGGAAACAAGCGAATCGACCGATAGATGCAGTTTTACGAATACTGTAAGTGCGAGAAATAATGCGAGATCAAGGTCAAGTTAGTGATGCAAGCAAAGACTACTTCTATGTTTAATTAATTGTATGATTCGGAGGACTTTGCGATAATTATTTTGTATAATTTCTACGAGGCATCAGCCACAACTATCAAATAAACCTTTAAACATATTTTTTATTATTTACACCGACGCAATTTTATTATTTTTTGATCATTCTGTTGCTTTTCGCTCAGCATTTATGATTTTTTCATCGATTAATTAAACCCGTCATCAATGTGCTCTGTGTTTTCGTCTAAGTAAACAAAAACATCGTCGCAAACAAAAAATATTTTGCATAAAATCCAAAACCTTCTCGTTCTTCATTGCATAAAATAATTATCGCAAAGTCCTCCGAATCATACAATTAATTAAACATAGAAGTAGTCTTTGCTTGCATCACTAACTTGACCTTGACCTCGCATTATTTCTCGCACTTAAAGTATTCGCAAAACTACATCTATCGGTCGATTCGCTTGTTTCCTGCAGCAATTAAGTACCATACGTTAAGCAAATAAAAAAACAAAAAATGTCTTTTATAAAATCCAAAACATTCTTTTATTTATTATTATACAAAATAATTATCGCAATGTCCTCCGAATTATAGCCTAGATTTAACTAAACACAGAAACAGTCTCTGCTTATCGGTAACTTGACCTTGGCCGTTAGCTCAGTTGCAAAGCGCACGCTATCGGTGCGGGAGGTCTGGGGTTCGATTCCCGGGCCGGTCAAATCGGCACAGTGTCGCCAACGACTCGCCACCGTTGCGACGTTTCTTCGGAGCTGTGTAGCCCAGGCGCTAAGCCGCGGAGATGGGCCCCGCAACTCGTTACACGCTTCGGCGTATTACGGCGAGTATAATGAAGATTTGATTTTGATAAAAAATGATCAAGTCTGCACAATTACACCTTCTGCAGCAATTGCTTGAAAGATTTGTTTTTAAAATACAATACTGCCATTTTGTCAAGCACGGCAATAGAAAGACTCTTTTTCACAGGAAAAGATATTTTGAAGTCGAAGAGGAGTGGGTCTTTCAGACGACCATTTCTAAATGCTTTTGTTTTGGCAAGGCAATTCAGAGTAAAAGTTTTTCAATAATTTCGTCTGTCCTTTTTTGCGTCACCGTTCGTTGATAAGATTGTAACTGTAAGAGAAAGTCTCAAAACCTGGGTAGATTTTTTAACAGCCTGCTTACAACGTGGCCGTTGGCGCCGACTTACTCTTAAAACAAGGGGAGGTTTTGTGCGATCACAAGCAAAGTATCAAAGTACACGAAAAATACGCATTACTGTGCTGCTTACCCCGAAGAATGCGTAGGTTTTCGAGATGCATTAAACTTTAGCTGGCAAATATGTTGAGTACGAGTGCCGATGAGTCTTTTATTCTGCGTAACACTTAGCATTCAATCAGCGAGTTTTTTAAAGAGTTGTATTTCGTTAGCTACTGTAACAACACAAAGGAGTAATTCGCCGCTGGCACACTTCCAGTGAAACCTAAAACAACAAAGTGTTTTGCTCACAATGGAAAAAAGACCTTCACTTCAAACCTAGCATTTCCTGTTCTTCAATCTGTTCCGCTACCTTCATATAAACGCGTGTATTCATGGTCTTACATTCTAAAATGTTTTTTGGAATCGGAATCAACTGTTGCTGTTTTTGCTTTCTCGTCTTCAATTGATATGTTTCACCTGATTTGCCTATTTTTGAAGCGTCGTTTTCACGACGGCCATGATCGCAAGGTTGATGGTTCAACTCCCACCGAAGCCTGAATAAGATGCTTCACGACAATTACCTCTGCTAGGTGGAATCCAACAAGCAGTAAATTGAAGAAGTCAGAAGCAAAATTCAAGCGAAAAACTTGGAAATAAGGGCAACTCCTAAGCGAGTTTGGATTCGTCCTATGCATAGCGCCTCCGTAGCTTTCTCGTGACAGAAGGATAAAAATGAAGAAATCAATTTTCATTGTAAGTTATTGTAATATTTCTCACGCTCAAATCAAATCACTGTTTAGAAAACTGTTTATTATGCACAGCATTTTCCGTATTTTAGTTTTTTGCGATCAGCATCTGATTCAATCGGAGACGAGCGAATTAGCAAGTTTACCGTAACTATTTTTAAGATTTTAGAAGTATTACATTTCTCGTACGTTATTTTTATTTCAACGCAGCAAATAATAAACGCGTTTCAGAGTAAACGACAGCAACGCTTTTCGGGCTTGCTCATTGCGAATTGACGCCAACAAAATTATGAAAAAATTTTATAGACGATACATTAAAACGGCAAGCAATTATGCTCAGCATTAGGCGTACGCACGAGGGCACGATCCCATGCTCACACCCTTCCCTTTGGCTTCCTCCGATACACGTCACAAGCCTTTATCGCTTAAATTCCACAAGAAAAAACTGTGCCTTAACGTGAATAGAAAAAATTCCTTCACCCCCCCTGAAAATTTCTGCATAAGCCCCAGCTAAGCATATTTGATATTCCGATGTTAACAAAATTGTTCATTATTATTTCGTGTGTTTAGAATTGCTAATACTGCACAGTATTGTGGAATAGTTTTTCTGTGAGTGTTTCATTGTATTTAACAATTCTCATATTATCTGCAGTCCTATTACATCTTAGCACCGCTGCTTGAACGGGATGCATACAGCGTAACCAAGGTGTTTGATGCTGTGCGAATGCGCTTATACACGTGTGCACGCACCATCACGTAAATTAACCTGCGCTCGCTAAAACGCGTCTGATGAGGCTTCTGAGTTGTAGATTTCTTGGGTGGGTACGTGTTTGAACGGTAACGCTTCTTGTGCTGATACGCAAGTAAAAATGTAAAGTACTACTTGAGATACTAGGTTAATTTTAATGAACACAAACAGCGGATTTTAGATTTTAATGTTTCATGAACAATTAAAGGTATTATCTATTCTTTAACATATAAATAGGAGAGATTTTTGCGGGGAGGTTTCTCACCATGTCGTAAGCCATGGGGAAGTTAAACCTCCCCATCTCCCCGCAAGTCGGCGCCAGTGAACGTGGTTGAAGTAATGTTAAACAGAGTTGCGCAATGCGTAGCCCTAGCAAAACGGATGCACCCTCCGAAATGTTTTTCTTTTTATTGAATAGCTATGATATCTCTGATCACTAACCTATTTTTTTAAGTCTTAGCGTTGGTGTTACCAAACAAGCCCAGAATAGACCTCTAATTAGGAAAATCACTGAAATTAAACATGAAATCTTTATAGATGAACTCAATCAAAAACTTAGTTCTCATGACATACAAACTAATTCGGACTTGGAAAAACTGATATTCATCATGATAAAGTTAGTAGATCATCATTTTCCCTTAATAAAACAATCCCCAAAACAGTTTAAATATAGTCATAAACCTTGGATTACCAAAAGAACACCAACTAATATTAAAACTCAAAATAGATTGTATAGAAAGTAAATAAAAAGTAAAAGTGAAACTAAACTTAAAACGTAGAAGACATACAGAAACAAACTAACTCACTTAAAGAATTGTCAAAATCAAATTATTACCAATGTCGACTAAAGGAAAGTGGTGATATGTCCGACACATGGAAAACTATTAACAACATTCTAATCTATTCCCCCGGTTTTACTAGAAGTTTTACTACAACTAGAAGTCAATCTAATCTATTCCCCCGGTCTTGTAGAATCGAATTAACT
Source organism: Trididemnum miniatum (assembly GCA_964006365.1). Lineage (NCBI taxonomy): Eukaryota > Metazoa > Chordata > Ascidiacea > Aplousobranchia > Didemnidae > Trididemnum > Trididemnum miniatum. Next base: position 11,670,856 of record OZ023240.1, on the reverse strand, counting down.
AAACAATCTTTGAAATATCGAGGTCCATTGACTTGGAATTCTATTCCAGTAGCCATTTGGCAAAACAAATCGCACAATTCTTTCAAAAAAGCGATTAAAAAAAACATGCATGACTTGGCCTACCACTCCAGTAACTTACAAATTTATTGTCAAAAGTTCATACCGTAATTGCATTGCGTAGCTACATTTAATTGATTTAAAAGGCAAAAACAGATATCTGCTGTTAGTTTTTCTTTTACAGATTTGAGTTTCTCCAACCATCTCCCATTCGATGAGCATTTCAAATTTTTTTGGTTTTCCAGTTTCCAATCCCAACAATCCTACGTTGTATGAAACATTTCTTTAATCTGCATCAGTTTTGTTGCGTATTCAACTGACTTGAACAATTTGAGCGAATTTACTGATGAAAGTTAATGATTATTATTTTTTGAACCACTATCGGTATCGCAGTTGAACGTCAAATTATAATTGGCTTACGGCTTAACTCTCATTCAAGTAAATTTTGCTTTGCAACCCATTTTTTATTTTAGGTCATTACTGTTTACGTGTAAGTAGGCCTATAGTAAACAAAAGTTAACCTAAGGTGCAGCGACCGTGCATTTTTTTTTAAAAAGTTGTGTTTATTTTTTAACTCCTGCACGTTTCAACGTATATCGTTTTGTCGCTGTAACCTGTTTTTCGGCCATTGTTTTTGTTCCTTGATTTTGTTTGGTGTTTTTCTGGTCGTTAAATAAAATAAACTACTACTACTACTATAACATTTCATGTAAATCGAGTAAAACTTTTACATTACCATCCTACGTCAAGTATGAAGACAAACATATTTATGGGCATGAAGCTATTTGTAATGCAATAACTATTTTTGCAGCGTAGATCTTAAATTATCAAAAAGATCTACTAATTATTCGAACCATAAACAGAGTAACAAAAAAATTTTTGGTCAACGTGTCTCTTCCTACATATTTTTAGAACCAACTGATGAATACGAAATTAATGCCATCATTGATAATTTTAACGCAATGAAACCGCCAGGTTCTGTTAATATTCCAACTGGGCTAATCAAAGACCTTAAAATCATAATTTTCCCCTTGCATCTTACTCGCATAATCAATGCATCATTAACTTCTGGTAAATATCCAGATTTGCTGAAAGTTGCAAGAGTTACTCCTCTTCACAAAGGCGGTCCAAAACCTGATCTTACTAACTAAATAACTATATATAGGCCTATTTCGATATTATCGCCACTCAATAAAATTTTTGAAACAGTGATTAAAAGTAGATTTATTAAATTTTGGAATAAATTCAATGTGTTTTTTACTACACAGTTTCGCTTTCATCAAAATTATTCAAGGTCTTTAGCAATCACCCAACTTCATGAATATATTTTACACAAACTTGATGAAAGTGAGTTGGTCTGTGGAATTTTTATGGATCTTGCAAAGGCTTTTGATACAGTGCACCATGATATTTTGCTCTACAAACTGGAATAATATGGCATAAAAGGGGGTTGCTCATGATTTAATTAAATCTTACATTGACAATCGAAAGCAAATGGTAGCATTTAATAATCGCTAATCAGAAGAAAAGGTTGTTGAAATTGGTGTTTCACAAGGCAGTGTGCTTGGACCATTGCTTTTCCTACTTTATATAAATAATTTGACTCTGTGCTCTAATTTTGATGTCACGTTATATGCGGATGATAAGTGTCTTAACTTTGTCTCATAAGGATGTTTTAACTTTGCAAGATAACATCAATCAAGAATTACATAAAATTGACAAATGGCTGTGTATCAAGAAATTGACAATAAATTTGAATAAAACTAATTTTCTGTTGTTTTCTAAAGACTCTACACTACCTAAACTGGACATAAACTTTGCCCGTTCAAAAATCAAACAATGTGATAATGTGAAATATTTAGGTGTCTACTTAGATGACAAGCCTAGCTGCGACAGGCACATTGGTTATCTCATCACAAAATTATCTTTAGCTATCGCAATTTTTTATAAATTAAGCAATTTTCTTGCAATAAATATCTTAATCACTGTGTATTACAGCATTGCTTACTCCCATTTACAATATGCTGTTACTAATTGGGGTAACTGTTCTATTACTTTAAGGCAGGGGTTTTTAACCTTTTTTGTCTCGTTTACCCCTTGCCAAAAGAAAAAAGTATAATTTACCCCCAGTGTACTACTACTGCTTTTTTAATACTGAAAATTTAAGTTCTTTTTACCCCCAGGTAAAATTTACCCCAGGTGGTAAATTTACCCCTGGTTAAGAACCCCTGCTTTAAGGAAACGGCTACAAATTAAATAGATCATGATCATTTATATTATCAACAAACGTCGAATTTACCCCACTAAATTAAAACCGCTTTTCAAAAAAATGAATCTCTCAATATAAGCGCAATTTACAAACTTAAAGTCAGCAAATTCATGGCTAAATTACAGAACAAACAGAACTTCCTGATTATTTCTCCAGCTTATTTTCGTTGTCATGTTCTTGTCACTCTTTCTTCACTCATAGTGTGGCCGACTCAAATTTTTTTCATATTAGAAGTAAATTGAATAAAACTAGTGTTGTTAGTCAAAAAAAAAGAAAACGAGTTTTTTACGTGTTTTTTTATTCTTTCTTTTTTGTTATGCTCGTATGTTTAACAGATATAGTTTAATGAAGTGCTACGCAGGGGCGGATCCAGGGGGGGGGTGCATCCTGTGCATCAAGCACGCATAATCAAAACTGTGAGAACAAAATGCATCATATTTGGTGAAGCACTCCAATGTGGGGCCAAAAACATAGACAAAATTTACCTGAAAATTGTTCAAAAGCACTAAAATGGCCATTACAGTGTATGTCAATTTTCAAAAATGTTTTGGGGGAGCATGCCCCTGCACCCCCCTCGAGTCGTTTTACATAGCCTAAAATTAACTCTGCGAGAAAAAACTACGCTTGAAAAAGTAACGAAATTTGGTGCCCCTTCTCTGATAAAAAAATTTCTGAAAACACCCGACATGAAACAATTTCAAAAAGCTTATGTACGCCCGTTCCCGAATCTCAACGTCTCTGTGTTTAGTTAACATTCAACCTAATTCAAAATTACTTCCCTTCCCCACCACAAATTTCTGGATTCGCCCCTGGTGCTACGTAATTTCGTTGCACATTGCTATTGCAAACATTTGGGGTTGAGTAAAATGCTAAAAAGCACGTTTATGAGGAGAGTATTTCGGTCACATACTTTTCGAAATTGCAAGTTAATGCAAATCAGGGTTAGAGTTTAATATTCTTTTTATTTGCTCTGCCAACAACATGGGTACTCTTGGTAGTACCAAAAAATGGCACTCTTCCAATAAATGGACCCATTCTTTGCTGTTTTTAATATCAAATCGTGAAAAACAGTTTGCTTTTTAACAAATATTTTAACCTAGAGCTACGACTTTACCAGTTATCGCAATAAGAGATGAACAAAGAAGGTGATTAATTCATTGTGTCAGCAGTCAGCAGCGGAACACACAAAAGATTTTAAATTTTACACTACGAAATGTCAACATGATGACAGAGAACCACAGAAATCTTGCACAAATTGATTCGTTTAAGGATCAAACCCAAATCTACATTGAGCCAGTCAAACGACTTGCATTCGCTGCACGTAACCCCAAGTTGCAGAGTAAGAATTAAACACAAGTTACACAACAAAGAAAGCTTTAGTTTACAAAATTAAATCGCTTGAGCGCATCATTAAAAATGAATAAATTTAAAGAATTTTCAATGAAAGTCTTGCAGCTTGTTAGCGGCCCAATGCTAGAAAAAAAAGCAACAAAATTGGGCTCTAGGTCGTTGTGTGGGGTCCAGGGGGTACCTTTGGTACTAGGCTCAGAATTTTTGAGGGCCCCAAAATTTTGAAAATGCCGCACGTAACAAATTTCGTAAAAAGTTTGAAAGGGCAACTGTTGACGGGTTAAAGGCAGACAAGTCACCCCTCGCCACCACCTACCGGTAATACCACTCACTCATAGCTAGGGCACTACTTCTTCCCCCCAGTCAGCGCCACAACTAAAGTAGCCTATCAACCAAAAAGTCTTAAATGTGTTGCGACTCTATCATGCGGTGTGTATACTGGAGTATCGCTGCAATTGTTTTTAGATGTATTATTGTTATCTTAACATAATTATTAACCACACCTCTTTACTTCTTTTATAATGCATCAAAGAACTCTATTTTTTAAGATTTGCTTTTCATAATTTAAAAAATTGAGAATTAAAAAAATGAAAAATTTAGTCTGTGCCATTTCGTTTTTGTCCTAACTGTCCTCCCAATCTTCAGAATTTCCGGGATTCGAAAAATTCCAGAAAGTTTTCGCAGGAAATTTTTTGAGCTTGATCATGTTGACATTTTTTTTTTGATTTTTAGCATTTCAGATTTAATTTTTAGCCTTTTGTTATGTTGTTTTGACAAACTTAGCTTGAGTTTTTTTCATTTTTTTGACCAACTGAAAAAAAAATTTTGATCTCACAAGCATTTCATCCTAAAAATTTTTGCAAATTTTGAAAAATAATTTTTAGTGAGCAAAAAAAAGTTTTGATTTGCAGTAATGCAAAACTAACACATTTTTTATGTGGGAATGATAGATATCAGTACCACTGAAATCCTTACTAATGTAAAGACATTTACCGGGATCCCAACATAAACTTCCTGAGAATCGGGAGATTTCAAAACTTCAAATTTTTTGTTCCGACTTCCCAGAAGGAAACACTAGCTAGGCTAGTCAAACTTGCACTTAAGGCACCCAAATGGCTCATGGTCATGCCATAAATGCCATCTTTAGCACCGAGCAATGAGTGCAAGCTATAGTTCTGTAGTTAATGAAATAATGGTGACTTGACATTGCACATAACAAATCGGTACCATTAAAAACAGCCTTGTTTTGCCTCAATCTCGAGCCGATAACAAGCCAAAACAGGGTAGACTACTCAACTAGCTATGAAATGGTAAACAACATAAAACAAAAAAATCAACAAAATTAACAAAAAAAAACAAGCAAAAAAAAAAGGCAGAGGCTAAGGTTACGTGACCGTAACATTTGTCTCTTTGGTTTATTTTATTATCCCTTCACGCTTCCCTGATTGTACGAGAGCGTGACGAAGTAATAAAATAAACTAAAGAGGCAAATGTTACGGTCACGTAACTTTAGCCACTTCCAAAAAAAAAATGTTGTTTTAACAACACTAAATAAAACTGATAGATCAATAAAATCAACGTTGCGATCATGGTCGTCGTAAAAACAACACTCTGAACCACTGCACCACACTGCCGACATAATTGTGCAGTTTCTCTGAAAATCCAATGGTACTCAATCGATGTAGACCTTATTATTAAAAAGCGGAAATTAGTTTTGTTTTTTAAAGGCCCACATCCTAAACATTACTGGCCTGAGGCCTACTTTAAAGGCAGAGGCTAAGGTTACGTGACCGTAACATTTGTCTCTTTGATTATTTTATTATCCCTTCACGCTTCCCTGATTGTACGAGAGCGTGACGAAGTAATAAAATAAACTAAAGAGGCAAATGTTACGGGCCCGTAACTTTAGCCACTTCCTACTTTAAAAGCATACTGCATTTTTGATACATTTACTTATGTCATCTCATCGAGTAGCCTATTTATAATGTTCCACACTAATTGTTGCTGATTATGACCGTCTATTGCAGCAATTTTTCCTGTCTTACTTTGTAGCTTATTCGCTGTCTGTCAGTTCTGTTACGAGACTTATTCCCAACACCTAATATGCATTTTTGCTCCAATGAACTTTATCGCTTGCTCTATCTTAATTCATACGGTAAGATACTAAACTCACAAAGCAAAACGTGTCTTCACACTTACAACCCCATCTTTAAAAAATGTCTACGTATGGTGTACACCCCTCTTAAAATTTGTTTTCTGATAAGGGGGTGACAAAAGTCTCCAACTTCCCAAAGGAAGCAGTAGAACAAAGCTACCACAACGTTAGCTGGCTAGGTCCTACTGTCCTAGTACATCTTAAAAATTAACAATCCTGAAACTAGAGATCTTACCAGCTTGAAAACGACAAATGCAAAGATGAGATTGCAAACCTAAAAACTGCTCATTTTGGTGTGTATGAAGCTCATTCTGTTAACAATCACTACTCAGTTCACGAAGTTGAGTTTTAGCCAGTGTGGAGTTGGAACTCGAGCACGCAAGCACTAACTTCTGTCACATCGTATTCATTATTACTAACAGTGGAACCACTCTCTGTGCTCAGTGTCCGTAACGAAAGTCAGAGTTGAGACTTGAGAGTTCATCGGTTCAAATCGTGTTGCCCATTCCAATACTGAGAAATAAAAAAAATAATAATGAGCTATTTCATTGTGTTTATTAGGCTATAAACTGCTTGTCACTTTTTTTCCTTTCTTCTACGTAGTTAAACAATCTGCAATGGTTGGTTCCTTGAAAAATTTAAAAACAAAAAATAAAAACAGCAAATTTTGGAAACGGCAACATTACAGCAATAGAACAGATGAATTTCTTTAAAAAGCAATTATTATATCACAGCATTAATTTTGCTGGATTTTTGTGGACATACGTAACAATGCTTTTGTGGGTCCACTGTAAGTACACTGTGCTTCTGTACAGTGTACACTGTATGCCAACGATGGTTACGGTGGTGATGATTGAAAAAGTCCTATGGGCGCAAAAGCCACAAAATTTGTTGGAATGTGTTTAACTTACAAACTAAACTCAATCAATCTCTTCTTTTATTCTTGAAGCACGAATATAGCACAGAGCGTCACCGTTCCAGAAAAAGAATTCAAGAAAAGGAAAACACGGCGCAACGGAAAAGACCGTTAAAACATGCGCAAAAAAAATGAACAAAGAGAGAAAGAGACAGCAACTACGCATGGCCATGACACTCGAAAAAAAAACACAAAAAAACTAAAGCAGAAGCGAACATACAAACGCAAAAAACGAAATAAACAGACAAATTGACACTAAGCAACAACGCTGTCAGTGCCCACCTTATGATCGATACGAAGAGCGAAATTTATAGCTAAAAACCCAAAATTCTGAGCATTCTTAGAAAGTGATCTAAAGGTGAGCGCTGGACAGTGCAGAAAACAACTCAGATGCAAGTGAAAACTGCTGTAGTAGTGTCAGAAGGAAACCAAACAAAAAGTTACGATTTCTTTAAAACGGAAAGGGATGAGAAAACAATTTTTTTTCTTTTATTTAGTCCAATATTTATCCTCCTATCACGAGAAAGCGATCAATGCGCTATACGAGCTCGCTTAGGAGTTGCCAGGCATCTGCCTACCACACCAAGATGGGGGAATCCCGCTAAGTGCCTTTCCCAACGGCACAACAAGTAAACTTGCCGGCTTGTTCTTCACACTGTCCCTTTAATGCTGAGCGTCACGCGGGGAAGCTGTGAATACCAATTTTAGAGTCATTGGTTTGACCCGACTCGGAATCAAACCCAAGTCTACAGCTCAAGAGACAGACGCTCCATACCACTCGGCCATCTGAGCTGTATACACAAATATATATATACATATCCACAAAAGTTACGATCCTATATTCATAGTTTTTTTTTACAATTCGCCGGCATAAAATGACAACAAATGAATAACAAAATTAATAATTTACCACTACGCTTCACGTGCATCTATAAATCGCCAGTGGTGGGCAAGTTACTTTTAAAAAGGAACTATAGTTACAATTACAAGTTACTTCGCAAAAAAAGTAACTTAGTTACAGTTACAAATTTAAAAAAGTAACTAGATACAGTTACTTTTTTGCATGCCGCAAAACCAAAAAAATCAGTTCTTAACATGTAGAGCTCGATGGTGTGTATTCAAACCAAAATCATTCATCTTTACATTGAAACCAAACGGAAGTAGGCTACGATTTTGATACGATAAACGCTACGGTAATAACAACTGATTGCCTTTCAAAAAGAATAACATTTTAAAGTGATTACATGTCACTAAGCCCACAGCGCTTCGGCTTTAAAATGTCTTTTTCAACACTAAAAAGTCGTTTACTGCAGCACTAGAAGCAGCGGCTTGGCGAAAAATTTTAAAAAAGGGGAGGACCCAATAATTCGATCCACATTTTTTTCAAGCGTAGTTTTTATAAGGTAGAACTAATTTGAAGCTGATTGCGAAACAAAAAAGGCTCTAGGGGGGTCCGGGGCATGCTCCCTCGAAAAAAATTTACATGCTGTAATGGCTATTTTAGTGCTTTTTGAATAATTTTCAGACAAATTTTGTTTTAATCTTATCACCTTGATTGTGAGTGCTTCGCCAAATATGATCCATTTTGTTCGCACATTTTTGATTGTGCGTGCTTACGCTAAGTCGTAAAGCTATTATTGCTATCGAAGAGGTTCAAAATTATGTCAGCGACATATAGCCTAGCGATACCGCGCGCAGGTGACAGATCTTACGTGACGGGTTCGATTCGCCGCTGGAGCCGATTGCATTGACATAGCCTATATAACGGATGGCGGCTGACTTGAAGAGCGCAAGCTCACTTCGCAGTCTCCCTCAATAACTGTTAAATTTTCAGTTCAATATAATTGGAAAATAACCTCAGTTAGGCCTATTTATTAATTATGAAAAATTGTACCGGTACTTATCAAAAATATTTTTGAAAATGCCAGGTGAAAAGGATAGGCCTACTTATAACTTACCCCTGGATCCGCCCCTGGCCATAAGCTACAGAAACCATCGAAAGAGTCTGGTATACCGGTACTTCAGTCACTTTTGACACCATTAATCTTGCTCTTTTTTACTAAAAGGCAAAGTCAAAAGAGAATTACCTCCCCTAAATACGCTCATGACTAGAAGGAAGAGCAGTATCGTAATAAATTAAAAGTTACATAAGTTCTTCGTGCGTGAAAGCGTTTGCATCAACACTTTGTGAGGGCGAGGCAAAAAGAACTCCTCTGTACTTTATTGACATTGCTAGATCTTCGTTGCTTTGATTGTGCGAACAAACAGCCAAAAAAACTGTCACATAAGCAAGTTGAGCTTGCATCACGGTCGTTGTCGGTGCCACTACTTGTCGAAGTATCTAGAGCAGTGTATCTCATAGTGGGCAATATCGCCTCTCGGGGGCGAAAGAGAAGCATCAGAGGCGAAAGCAGTGAAGGGAGGCGATAGCTCATGAATCGTGCAAGACCTTTTTTTGCTTTTCACCGCATTTTCCTTTGCAAATTGGGTAATTCCCATTCATCAGTAGCTCTCGCCTTTGCAAGGTTTATTACACTATAAGCTTATTAGGGCAAAGATGATATGCAGAGTACCGTAAAGGGGCAATAGCACAAGAAAGTTTGAGAACCACTGATCTAGGAGCAGTGCTCTTCAACCAGGGTGCACGGTACACCGGTTGAAGTGGACGGTGCACCCGAGGGTTCACAACTGCCTCTGGGGTGCATAGGGGTTCACCACAAAGATTTTAGATGTGCAGGTTGATTACGGATGAAAACATTTTCTTAGGTGAAACTCGTAGGAAAAATTTCGCTATTACGTAAATAAATCGATGAACAGTTGTTGCCATTACACACACATATAAATATAGCTTATTGGGGTAAGCGGTCATGGGGGGCAAAGCGGACACATCCATTCTATCACAAAACCAAAAGTCAAGAATTCTTTTTTTGTGCCTAACAGCTAGAATTAACTGCAAGAGTGTTTGACAAATTTTTTGGCAACACTGCTTTTCTTTGTTTCGAGATAACCAGCTTTTAGTTTTTCATGCAGTTGTGATGCAATACAGATGCAACTTAAAAAAGGATATTTCTGTGGTTTTGCTATGAATTTTTAAAAGGTTTTTTAGTTTTTGACAGTTAAGGTTAATGCTTTACACCGTTGCACCAGATTTCACTCGTTGAAGATTAATGTTTTTTTCAGAATTTAACATTTATATAAACTTCAAGATTGCACCTACACCGGATTTGATTATTATTATTTTTTACTTTGCTCACCTTTCATGTGTATTTTGCGGAAATGTGTTTTGATAGGGTCTTTACATAACTGTATGATCAATTTCTTGCCTATTGCTTTTTTAATCTATATCTATAATGCCAGTATGCCATGACAATTTAAGGATACCTTATACACAATAGAAATCGCGGGTTTCGCAAAGCTTTTTTAGACTTTGAGTAATTTTATCACAAGGATGCATGAAATATAAAGTATTCTTGCAAAGGTGCATGAGAGAAAAAAAAGTTGAAGAGCGCTGATCTAGAGCATTGTCGGTTGCCTTGCAGTACATTGATCATTTTTCTTTTCAATTCGGCCTCAGTTTCAGTGGGCTCGTCAAAGAACCAAGCTCATTATTACAAATGGAGTGAAATTAAATATTTTTTTTTTCAATTTTTTTTTGCGGAAGAAGATGCCCTATAAAAGTAACTGTATCTTTTGAGGTTATAAAGTGGTAACTAGTTACAAATTTCGTTACTTTTGCAGAAAAGTAACTTAGTTACAGTTACTAGTTACTTTTGTAACTAGTTGCTGCCCACCACTGTAAGTCGCTGAATGATATAACGGAAAAAACGGTAAGCACTATTTCCACTGGTAAGCAAGAACAGCATGATTGCTGAACCCTATTATATAACTTAAGAACGTAAAGCTGATGAATGTTTGATCAATTAAAAGCAAACAACAAAAATAAAAATAAGGTAAAAAAAAACATGTCTGCAAGTGTTATTAATACGAATTGAGTATTATCCGAAGGAAATGCGTCACATTGGAAAAGAAGTTTCAGAAGCATGCAAAGACGTACAAGAAACAGAAATTAGCCTACAATTTTTGTTACTTTACAAATAAATGCAAGCATAGCGAAAGCACAGAACTTGACACTAGGAACGCAGGAATCAAATGATGATTGATGAACCATGTAGACAATGCTTAACGTGACTTGAACGTCGAATTGCTTGTGAACCTGAAAAACAAAAGGGGAGCAGCAAAAATGGACATAAATTACTTCACACTTAGTTGTTACTTTGGTTCAGGGCCGGTGCTAGGAACTGCGGGGCCCAATTAGAAATCTGATGGCGGGGCCCCTCCTCTTCATAATAAAATGTATGGTGTAGGTATTTCATAAAAAAACATGCGTACAAACCAACGAATAGACATTTAATAATTTAATACTTGTTATAATAAAAATTAAGGTGAAGTGGATGCTTGTATCGTTTTATTTTTAAAATTATCAAGAAAGACAAATCAGGCATTGTAAAAAAAAGGCAAATCAGGCAAAATTTAACTTACGTGTCATGCCCTCAACCACGTCGCTATACATTATACTCTTTCAGAAAAAGACTTTTCTAGCTTATTTATTAGCAAAATCATTCAAAATATTTTCGAAGTCAGAATCTTTAGTAATGGCTAACGGTAGCTCTCTGCTCTAGACAAGTAAAAACCATGCTTGCGCAATTATAGAAGTTACTTTTAACTACATAACATTGCAATTCCTGAAATAAACCGATTGTCGGACTGAAAAATTAGACTATGTTATAGTGTCTGGAATGTAAGTAAGGCCTACATGCTGATCCAAATTAGGCAATGATGGTGATCCGTACCATCTAGGGCGTTGAAGGTAGGGGCTAAAGCCCCCCTCCCCTACATATTTTTCAGCACCCCTCCTTTCCAAAGTTTTTAACTAAACCTCATTGCAGTTCAACAATAATTCATAGCGAGACTTGTGAAAAAATTTAACAACAAATTGCTTTAAAGTTGTTCAAAAAGCACTAAAATTGTAATTGCAATATTTAAATTATGAACAATTTTTCGGGAAAGCATGCCATTGGACCTAGAACCGTTTTTACTCCCCATTTTACCTCAAATTATCTTTCCTGTTACCACACGTCGAAAGAAATCGCGTCTACAAAAGTCTCAAAGATTTGGCGTCCCACTGAGGAAACTTCTGGATACACCCCTGCTTCAAGCAACTTCCGTTGCTACTGAAGTAAATTGTACTGCGCGTTATTTGATGCTGCGATGACAATCTGGGGGGGGGGGTCTGAAACAGAGAAGCCCCTAACCCCAAAATAAGCTGACGTTGGCTTGGTAATGTAGATTTCAGCCCCCAATACTATAAGTATTTCCAACGCCACTGCGTATTATGAAAACTGATTAATACTGCACGATTGACTTTTTGTTACCATAAATCTTGAAGGTTTTTCGAAGCTTTTGGTTTTATCAAATGGAGTATATTCGACAATATTCAACTTACGTGTCAATTGCTGAAAGAGGAGAGCATGTTTCCTTCAATGGGCTATATAGATGCTAAAAAGCTACAACTGAAAATAAAATTAACCCCCCTAAAACTATCTAAAGCATTTTCTTGTTAACAGCAAACCCACGCAATCAAACAACTGCGTAAGTTTTTTCTTTACCGATGCTTAGTTTTAGAAGCTACCAAGTTGCCAATTTTTTTTCCTAATTTAGGAAACGCTAGAAATGGTCCATATTAAGCACTGGTTCAACTTATGGCACTTTCCAACATTTTGTCCCTCATAATACAGCAACGGACCCCCACTAGTGCGGGGCCCCTTCAAGGTGCGGGGCCCAATTTGATAAAATCGGTCAAATCGGCTTAAAACCGGCCCTGCTTGGGTTACATGCTAGGTCAGGGATGTCCAACCTTTTAATTTAATGGGCCGCATTGCAAACTAAAATATTTAACCGCGCCGCAAAACCACCAGAATATCTAATACAATGGAAAAATTGCATTGATCGCAGTTTGCAGCATTTTTAGCTTGAAGAAGGCCGCGCTCGTTTTGCAGAAAAGAAAAGATTGCTATTGTAATCACAGGCGCACCTAGGTTTTTGATAAAGGGGCGTAGCCCACTACCTCCTAAAGAGTTTTTACGATTTTTACAATAAAAACACTCACTTTAACACTCTTTTTTTCTTCGAAAATGGACATACCGGTACCTGCAAGTGAGTGCAGTTACTACAGACGATATCGAATGCAAAAATAAATCAGTAGCCGATGCTCGATGTCTGAGAGCAGAAGTTTGACTAAAATAAATGAAAAAAGGCTGCAACCGTTATGGATTTGAGTTATTGTAAACTAAAAGTTCGATTTAGCTTATTGCAAATTTCTTGAACCCCAGAGTCAAGAGGAGGGGGTATGGCGCGGTGGCCTCTCTGCGTGAGTCTAAGACTGTAATCCAAAAATTGACGCTTGACGCTAAAACAGCTCAAATTTTAGGGCCTGCGTCGACCTTCTGAAAATTAACAGCGCATCGGCTAGCGTCAACGCGAAATTGAATTCGCCAATTGACAGCGTCAAGTTAGCGGCGTCAACGCATACCACTGCTGATTAGGGTGTTGCAAACGCCTCTCAAAAATGAAAAACTGAGCTGATCACTAATTACTTTTGATATATGGTGACCAGTACAGAAAAAACTCTAGATTGGAAGTTTTAGAAAACTTGAACGTTGTTTAGGTGCTCCGCTTTTCATTTTTAGTAACAGGCTTATCGATACAGGGAATTTTTTTTATCTTCTTAACCACTAGTGCAAGAAAGTTGGTTGATGGCTTAGATGACTACGAATCATCAAGTGTTTATCTAATTTACAGAGGAACTATATGGCTATTGTGCTTACTTTTTCGAGTTTTCGTGTCGTCTTGAGTTGGAACAGATTCCAGCAGAAACAAATGGGGATCTCTATGGCGTTTAGTCATCGCATTCTCGCTGATAATTTGTTTACCAAGTAGTACTATGATGATTTATTAACTTTTAACTCATCAATATTATACACACCAGCTTGAAATCTATATGCAAACCAAACACAAAATTTAAAAAACTAAAATGCTTCTAGTCCACCCATGAGCTAGAATACTGGTACTACATTGTCACGTAACCAAAGCAGTGTTGGTACCTGATATCGCTTTGTATCATTATGAGGTAGCTTAAATAAATGGAGTAATAACATTGCATCCCCCCTAAACCTGACTTTGAAACATAATTAACGCAATAGCTCGAAAACTAAGCACAATAGCCATATAGTTCCTCTGTAAGTTAGATAGAAACTTGATGTTTCTGAGACATTTGAGCCATCAACCAACTTCCTGGCACTAGTGGTTAAGGAGATAAAAAAATTCCCTGTATCGATAAGCTTGTCGTCATACAAATGAAAAGCGGAACACCTAAACAATGTTCAATTTTTCTAAAACTTCATATCTGGAGTTTTTTCTGTACTGGTCACCATATATCAAAAGTAATTTTGTTTTTGGCCACATGAGGGCGTTGGCAACACCCTACTGCTGATAACTACTTCAAAAATGTTAATTCAGTTTCAGCAAGGTTTTACTCAAAAGCAAGACGACCGCAATACTTATGTCTACAAAGTTAAATCAATTTTTACGAGCAAACTGTGCGTTTTTTGACAAATCAAAAAAGTTCAAGATGATAGCATGTCTTATAATTAATATTGCCACAAATTTGTTCTCTATAAAAGATACTACGCAACACAACATACAGTTACGACAGCTATCAAAAGATTTTTGATAGTAGTTCAGGCCCAAACAGTGTTTTAAATTGAAAAAAGTGCAGGGTTTCAGGGTTGTAGCAAATTTCATCACCGTCACAGAAAATAATTCCAAATTTGAGTTTGCTTGTGACAAAGTTATTAACCAAATATATTTTCAAAAATGATTGAGTCACAACGACTACAAATTGTTCATGTTAATTATTTTTTTAAATATAAAGTATTTTGATCAAACTGCATGAAGACTCTAGTTCCACTACTTGATAAATTTACTGAAAAATTTTTTTCTATGAATCGATTGTGGGCCGCATCCAAACATTAAGTGGGCCGCAATGCGGCCCGCGGGCCACAGGTTGGACATCCCTGTGGTAGGTGGTTGGTAAGTTTTTTAGCAAACGCCTTAACACTTTGTTTTTTATCTTTTATGCTGACGGGTAAAGAGTTCCAAATAGATGGACCGCGAAAAGAAATAGACTGTTGATTTAATTTAGTTGAGTAACACCGAGGAATCACTTGTGATTTATTTCTGGTATTGCACCGGCTTGGTTTGGCAAGAAATAAGTCATTCAATTCAAGAAAATTAGTAGTCATTCAAGAAAATTAGTAGTGTTTTAACCCTAGAGTGCATGACCTTTTTTGTGTCCGTTACTGCATGAAAGGGTCTGTGAGACCCCAGCGTCCGAAAACTGGGTTTTAGTATGGCTTTAGATAAACTATACGGATAACTTGGTAGTTTGAATATAGAACGTTGTATCGTCATGAATTTGTTTGATAAAGGGCGTTGCAACACTTACATGGGTGGTCAAAAAGGATATTCCAAGTCTTAAATGGTGATATAAACTGCCCAAAAGCATAGGTTTAGATGCTCGTCAGTTCTTTGATTTTTGTAGTATGTTTATTGACTTAATTTCATGTAATTCGTCCAAAAAAGCTCCCACCTAAATTCTATCAGCTTTTAATAAAAAATGATTAGAAAAGACGTTTGTAAAACTAAATTAAAAGATTGAAAAAACATTAGGGTAGCTGCACTGTGAACTTAAATACAGACAAACATAGCCTTATAACACCGGAATACAATAATTATGGGATGCAAATAGCTAAAGAGGAAGAAAAGTACAGCTGCAGTAAATCGCAAAACTGGACGTTTTGACAACAGAGATTCAGCTGTCGTCATCAGCAGTGTAAGCAAAGCAGTACGTTTCTTTCAGTTTTGTATTGCTTTGCTTACATCGCAAATAATGACAGCTGAATCTGTATCGAAACGTCCAGTTTTGAGATTTACTGTGGCTGTACTTTTCCTCTTTAGTCTTAGCTTACACCGTTTTAAATAAAATGCTCATACACAAGTGAGCAGTTTTTAGCAGAAATTGGCAGTGTTTTACGCATAACGGACATCCCTGCAGCAGTAAGCAGTCTTCGTGTTGGAATTATGATCAACAGTAGTGAACGGAAACTTGCTAACTTGCTTGAATAAAGCTCCCGGTTGTGGTCACTTCATATTGCTAGAAGTACTCATAGTTTTATAGTGCCTGTAGAAATGTCAAATTACGTTTTCTCAATCACCTTGCAAGGGATAGGCACGTGAAAAATCATTATCTGTTGTAACATTTCTGTCTTCTGTGACATGTCTTGTTGCATTCATTATCACGTTTTCTAAACTGCGTGGCCCGCGATCAGTTTTCTGGTCCTTCCCGGTTTATATACAGAAGTGCAAATTTATCTTGAGCATTGGGGGGGATGATTTAGCTAAATTGATTGTTTTTCGAGGCTTACTACACATCGTGTGGGTAAGTTTTCACTTCCATGAAAAATATTGGGAGGTTAATTGCCGGATTATTGGAGGGGATACATCCCTCTAAGATTTTCACCCATGTTTATATAGATACGCACGAAATGTAATACTGTATGATTGAGCATCAGCTAGCGTTCCAAACTCCAAACCATGTTTAGCTGTTTAGCAGGCTTTTTATACATATCGATATATATTTAATGTATGCATGGGCAACCAGAGTTGGAACGAGTCACCCCTTTCGATGACTCGAGTCGAGTCGAGTCACTTGGGGGTTCTGACTCGAGTCGAGTCTTTTGAAGAAAGTGACTCGAGTCGAGTCTTTTGTGAAAAAAAGGAAGATGACTCGAGTCGAGTCACTAAAAAAAAGTGACTCGAGTCGAGTCACGAGTCTTGAAAAATGCAGTTGATGAAGAAGTGTATGCAACTAGGTTTGAAACGGTTTTTCATAGTTTGTAACATACTGATAGCGTAGAAAGTTAATGATACGGAGTGGCGATATACGAAGGCTCAGAAACGACGGACAAGATGATGAAACCTTTCAAACATCGCTCCGTGGTTTCGCTAAGTAGAGTAATTTTGATGAAAAAACTATTCAAATATAAGTTAACTTGGCTTGGTATTGATAGCTTGAACGTGAAGCTTCTTATAACCGAAATGGTTTTTCAACTGTCTCCTTGTTCTTGCAATGCCAATTGTCAAGCGACTGCTGTCGTTGCTCATTGCTTGTGTTTGTCTGATTTGTAGGCTATGCTCATAATTTTGCATTTCGTAATTGTAGAGTGTCGTACTTGGTGAATAAAAGTAGCCTTGTTGCCTTGCAAAACCCAACTTATTTAACATACCGGGCTTTCGTTTGTTAACTATGATAACTGCATGCAAGCAAAGATTCTACAAACAGTAAGCAAGTTTGCTGGCTTCTTGATTGAGAATAATCTGGAAGTGACTCGAGTCGTAAGGACAAAATTCGAGTCGAGTCATTTTTAGAAAAGTGACTCGAGTCGAGTCATTTCCGGAAAAAATGAAAGTGACTCGAGTCGAGTCCGAGTCACTAAAAAATGCGACTTGAGTCGAGTCACTGACTTGAGTCGTTCCAACTCTGTGGGCAACTGCCTGTAAATGGATACAGCTCCTCATCAACAGTCACGAGTTGTTGTTTTCACTGGTAGGTCCGTCATTTTCAATCTGCCCTGGCTCAATATTATATAATAGTCTAACTCTAACCGATTTGGTCTTTTTTTCTGCATAGAATACAGAGAAAGCTCACTTATGGCAATCGTTCCTAATTGCCCTGTTTGTATTATTTGAAACTGCTTCTCGTGGGGTGTTTCAAAATATTTGAATAACGCAATTAGACATTGTTGTGACCAGAGCCGGCGCTAGAACAGTCGACTTGGGGGAGTCAAGCGTTTATCAAGGAGGACCCAAGTTTGAAATTAAGCACAAAAGCCACTATTTTCAAAAGAGTAAGCTTGTTTATTGGGGGGGTTAGGTTCCCTTCACCCGCCCTTCTTAGCGCCGGCCCTGGTTGTGACAATGGCTATTCTATTTCATGAATAAATATAGAAATCCAACAAGTTTCGTAGAAGCAGGCCCAGTTTTTTCATAAGAAATGCGTAGGGGTCTGAGAGACCCTCCTCATGCAGTAATGTAATAAGTGTAATTTTTGTTATTTCTAAAAATTGCTTTGTATCGAAATTTTATAGTCAAAAAGTTCAGCGCAAAAAAATAAAAGTCAGAAAATTTAGGATTAGTCGAGTGAAAACTGTAGGAGCTACGCAAGGCGAAACACCGTAAAGGGTCTCACAGACCCCTTCATGCACTCTAGGGTTAAGCAATTTACGTGGTAACTAAATTGGACATAGGCAATAATTTTTGAAGCAGTTTTTAAACTAATAGCATTTCTTGCTATTTTAAAGCATAAATGTAGCGTCCCTTTGCGAAAAGTTGTCATTTGATTCAAATTAAATAGGCTCAATCACAAAAATTTAAACTTCAGTTTGAATTTAGTTGAGCGATTGATCATGGTTTTCCAGGCCTTAAAATTTTTTCACTGGAAAATGATTGCGTACATGGACCGAGTTTGGTTTTAAAAGTTGGGGGGAGGATAAATTTTATATGATAAGCTATATTGGACATGCTCTTGACAGAAGTATGTCACTTGAATCCTACCGGTATTATAGAACGCCGTCGTTGATTATGCAGTCCTGCGCCTGCAAAGGCTATTTTACATTTTGTGAGTTTATTGATCCTACACCTTGAGTTCGTAATGAAAAAGACGCGTCCATCTAATTTTTACCTCATCAGCTTTCCATTTTTCGAAAATTATTGTATTTTTACTTATCTTCTTGATTTCGTTTGCCACGTTGACGTACAGTAGCCTACATGAATCTTTAAACGCACAACAAGCAACAGCGATTGAGATGCCACTCGAGGTCTTAGCAGTAGCGCGTTTTTCGCCTCAACTGGAAAACGCGACAGCAACTTTTACCTCGAGTGACGTAACAATCACTGTTGTGCTTTTGCGTCAATTTGACAAACCAAATCAAAAAGATGAGT
Source organism: Trididemnum miniatum (assembly GCA_964006365.1). Classification (NCBI taxonomy): domain Eukaryota; kingdom Metazoa; phylum Chordata; class Ascidiacea; order Aplousobranchia; family Didemnidae; genus Trididemnum; species Trididemnum miniatum. Next base: position 11,651,992 of record OZ023240.1, on the reverse strand, counting down.
AAAAACTGAAAATACAATATTTCCGAAGAAAGGAAAACCGATAAGGTAAAAGTGAGATGTATATATGCTCTTTATAACAATCACATTGGCCTAGAGGATCAATAAACTACCAAATGAAATTTGTTTTCACGGCCACTTTCAGGGCACAGAAAAAATTGAAGTACCAGTCCTACTTGTTCAGCGGTTCCCAACCTTTTTTTCTTCATTGCCCACTAGGGTGTTGCAGCTGCCGGCCAAAAAATTTTTTCGGGTTTACATAGCTGTTCAAAATTTTAGTGTTGTATATGCACCCAACTACTACTCCTGTGAAGTTTCAGCCAATTTCGATGAACTTTCATTTAGCAAGATCGATTTGAACTTTCTGCTTTTCTCCTACCTATATCCATATTGCATAGGGTAGAATTCGCCGCATTTTCACCGTATAGTTGCTTGTGTCAGCGTGAATAAAGCACAAAGTTATTACACCAAACAATTTTGTTTGAAATTATTTAACTACTAGTCGATTAGTAGTTAGTTTTGGCAAAAAAATGTTCGCATTATGATCATTAAGTTTCAAAATATTCGCAAAACTTACGATATTTTATTCAAATCACGTGGCCAACAACTAGTTGTTTACACTTATGGTCTTTTGCATTGGTTTGGCCTAGCATTCTTGCGATTTTCAACCACAGTTCTTGTAGAACCTAGTACGTTTTGAAATATTACTTCATCCCTGGACGTTCCAATAAAATTATTAAATTGCATAGCTTTACCCTTCTTTCAACTACTACACTGGCTTTTTAAGAAAATCATGAATAGGCAGATATTTAGAAAAAGGTCCAAGAATAATTTTCTATCTATTCATTCCAGGTTGTATTTTAACAAGGAACTAAAGGCAAATAGAATTTTCAGTAATCGGTTTCTAAGCATTTGCGTGGTGCGTGGGTGCTTGTTTGCATCAGGACAGAAACCACGCTTTTCTTGTCATCTTTTTAAACAGACACAGCGGCACAAATTCGTCACCAGTACCACATGTGTCTGTTCATTACTTGCAAGGCTGTACTAGCAAGCAACTCATCGATAAGCTAGTAAGACTAATTTGACTTGACAAGCAGTAGAGTCATTGAATGGTGCTGATGATGATGCAAAGTTAATGATGATAATGATATAAAGTTTGAAACTAACCACCGCCCAAATGTAAATGCAACAAGTTGTGCGGATCTGCTGATTTTTTCTTTTTGAGCTTGGCTGGAAACAGCACTCTTGGGCATTTTTGTTGAGATGAGTTTATTTAAATGCAATGATTTGATTTGCTATTCAGCGAGTTTTACGGAAAGCCTTATATCATCAATGCTTTTCAACTGGGGATCCATGGTGGCTTGTTGAAAAGGTCTACGAGGCCTGTTGAAGAAGTACGAGAGAGCACGTCCTGTTACTAGAATTTGATGTACCAATGGCTACTTTGGCACTGAAGGTCATTTTTTGCTCTTCACTCCTATTTAGGTGAAAATCAGGATATCTGAAGGCGTGAAGACCTTTTTTTAAGACACGCGCTGTTTATGAGAAAAAAGGTGATTGTGCCGCCCATTTGACCATACAATTTCCATACAAGGCCATGTAAGCAGAAAAGATTCCTCACCCATGCCTCAGACCTTTTAACCTTTATTGGGGTCCAGGGAGTTAGCTGAATAGGCATGGTGTCTACGGACCAAAATGAGTTAGAGAGATGCAATAACTTCAAATTTTTGAGTTCTTGGCCGAGAGTTAAATATAAACAGCAAAACAGGGTGAGTTCAACACCACTTTTATGATCTCCACGGGTGAAAGCCTGGTGTAGCATCTTTTTGCACTATTCACTATCAACACGGAGATTGCTGTTGCAACTTTAGAGGAAATGACGTAAAGTGGAAATTGGGTGAACTACATAACCAAAACCCAAGTCTTCTCATTCTAGCTTGAGAAGAGGTAATTACCAATGTATTGAACAAGTGCATAACAATCGATACTACTTCATGCAGCGCAGGCACTGTTACTATGTATGCACTGCAGGCCAGAGGCACTGAATGCTGCTGCGGAGCGAAAGGTAGGTTTTACTGTAGCTGTAATAGAACGAAGGGTCCGTTTTCTTGTGTGGTTGAGAAGAGCTGTTATATTTAATGAGCTCCAGAGAAGCGTATACCAATAAGGCCGTTTGAAGTACTACCAGACCGGTAAGTGAGCAATATGTTAGGCATGTATGGTAGACTAAAAAATATGCAGATTTAGATGCAATAATGTCCTATGAAAATATTGTGCACTACCAGACTACGATACTGCAAAGTGCGATCTAATAGTCCAGTATACCGCTCGACTACCTAGCAGCTGCCAAATCAATTTACCAGATATATGGTGCTGCTCAATGCACAACTTCACGGTGCCATGGTATAACATGCTGTGCTGAATAACACTGCGATTATAGGGTTCACAGTTGAAGTGAGAACAGCTTTACAAAAGTACAATGTTACCAGCAATGCAGAGCATAAATTCTCTGCAGTGCCTACAGTGCTTGCATTGTCAGCCGTACCCGCAGTGTCTGCTGTACATAATTAGTAGTACTCCACAACGATCAAGCTCACTGGGATGGTAAAAATGCGCAAATGCCAATTTCAAAATGCCCATTCATAACAGTTTGTTTTTAAAAGCTATGCAGCATATAACTGTATATAAGTTGTGAAGTGCCAATAGTTGTTAGTTTGTCACCAAATAACTGCAGATATAGTAAAAAACAACCAACAGCTTGCTCGTCATGCAATGTAAGGACTGAGGTCATAGTATGTTTTCTAACTATTCTTCATTTTTCTCGTGTGCTGCTTCGACCATGTACAGTGTATACCTTGAAAAATTGTACCGGCTGGTGCTCATTCCAATTTCAACCGATTTCTCTGAAATTTTATATTTAAGGTATATAGGCCTAAACATAATACTAAAATTTTGAACTGCTGTTTTTAAGAAAGTCGAGGCAGATGCAGCACCCTATTGCCCACTTTTGATGTGACTGATCCTCAATTACCCTCAAGGCCACAACAATCTATTACTGAAGTTTACCTCAGTTATATCAACCGGTGAGGTGCAAGAAAAGGTCTACACATCTGCAGGTGTCCTGTTTCGTGAAAATATCGGCGAAGAGCAAAAAAACGTGCCTTCAGGCATATATTTTGACAATGGTGTTACATTACCCACGAAAAATCACATCAGGAGCGTATCCAGGGGAGGATGGCGCGGGGGCCGTGCCCCCTCCCGCAGACAAATGCACTTAACTTTCGTGGTGTAAAGGTGATATACGTATAAAGGAAAATCTGAGGGCGTGATGACCTTTTTTTTGCTCTTCACTTGACTTTGGGCCGGAAAATTGGACATCTGCGGAGGTGTTGACCTTTTTTTTGCTCTTCACTTGACTTTGGGCGGAAAACGGACGGCTTCAAAGTGAGGCCCTTACAAATTCCTGGGCACGCCCCTGCACATATTACCCCTCGGGGGTAATTTACCTCCAGGTTGGGAACCATTGATTTAGATAAATATAAATTACGGTATTTAGGCTATTCAACAAAAAACAACGAATATCAAAAGAAAATGCCAAAGGCTACAATGCATGAGATGAACATAACACATTCCGTGAATTGAAGGCTTACTGAAAGTTAACGCAGTTGATAGAGACTGAAAGTTAGCACAATTGATAGAGTACCGGACTACTGGTTCATGTTGATATAAATATAATTATCAGTGAAACATTGAATTATCAAGTATGAGTCATAAAATAGGTAAGGAAGTAGCCATCATTCATCAGCAATCATATAAACTTTTAAGTTACAAGCGAACTTCTGCTGGTGTCTAAAATTTGCCAAACACGCTACATCTTACATCATTGGCTCTCACAAATTCTTTGGGTATGTCTTGACTAGATATTTCCATCAGTATAGCTCGATGCACCTTAAAAAAAAAAAACGAAGTGGCTATTTCTACGGACCCGTACAAATAAGGACTTTGTTTATTTTATTACTTTATCACACTCTCTGGATCGGGGTTAGCGTGAAGCGATAATAGAATAGACCAAGCGCTTCTTTGAACGGGCCGGTACAAAAAGCCACTGCCTAAAAAAATGGTTTTAGACCAAGACCTTCGCCGTGTCACTGACATTAATACATATGAAGCGGCTTGTTGGCCAAGCTTTGCTTGGAAAATTTTCTACGACTGTAGTGACGATGTGACATGTTATACGACTAGCGTGTGATTGTATATCGACAATCGCTATGTATTTTGGCAACAGAGAGTGAAAAAAGACATGTCCCTCCCGTCCCCCCTCTTAAACTCGGTCCATGATTGCGTACCGTAATTTGTTTTAAACCTCACGTAAAAGTAGGTTTCACTGTATAGAACTAAATTTTTACTATCATGGTAGATTAAGTTAATAGTAAGGTTGTTAACTTCTGTCATGCTTCACTCTTGGACGATGTGTTAAACTAATAATAATGTTTGTAAAAAAGTAGTCTATGCAGTTGCTAAACGCACTTTATTAGTGTGGGAGGTCTGGGGTTCAATTCCCTGGCCGGTCAAATCGGCACAGTGTTACCAACGGCTCGCCACCGGTGCAACGTTTCATCGCAGGTGTGTTGCCCAGCAGGCGCTAAAAAACTTTGTTTAACACTAAACTCGCAAGTTTCCCCAGCTGGGTGTTACACTTTTTTGAAACACTGGTTTAGCATGCAACAATGCCCAAAAAGAAATATCTTTTCCTCAAGTAACAGTGCGAGTAGAATGAACAAGTCGTCGGAAAGCGGTAAACAGTCAGTTTGGACAATCCGAGTGTTCCTCGATCCTAGTATCGTAACTCGTGACTAGCCACGCTTATTTTAAGCTACCAGTGATCAACATTGTAAAGAATTTCCCCCAAAATATTGGTTATTAGTGATTTTGATTTTTCTTCATCACTATCCTCCTATTACGAAAAAGCGACGGAGGCGCTACGCTTAGGGCGAATCCCGGATAGCTTAGGAGTTGCTTTTGTTTCCGAGTTTTCCGGTTAAATTTTGCTTCTGACTTTTTTTAATTGCTGCTTGCCAGATTCCATCAAGCAGAGATAATCATCGTGAAGCATCTTATCCAAGAACGCAACAACAAGACTAACAGGTTGGGAGTTAAACCATTAACCTTGCGATCATGGTCGTCGTAAAAACGACGCTCCAAACCACTGCGCCACGCTATGATGCACTCCTCGTGGATGTCCTTGGCCTCAAGGACAGGTTTGTGAAGTCCTCGGCTCTCATAGGCCTTGGGTTTCACGCTGTACTCGGCTCGAGGACGCTACATTTTCAAGAGTCAAACTTTGCATTTATTTGTTTTCACTATAACGCTAGCTTTCATAATCTAAAATGTTTTGAATATCGACGAGAAATATCAATATAATCATTAAGCTCGCGCGGCAGATGGATAAACGTGGACAGTGCAATTGACAGGCTTGACATGACAACATTAGCCTATTTACTTGGTGTGGAGAATGAAAACTGCAGTAATAATTGCAACGCAACTTATTTTCGCCGTTGCACTTCGGAAACCGTTAACAAGAAAAATACAGTTGACATGAGCAGAGAAAGCGCGATCGTTGTCCTATTACAATTTTATTACTTTTGTTTTAATAAACGCTTGCATTCCAGACTCCAGAGCAAAATTGTGTGTAACTCAGGGGCAGCATCGCAACCAGGGGAGGGGCCAAGAGGCGACACCTGCCCTGGCAACTATTTTGTCCCCCTCACAACTTTCTTTGCCCCTAGATGGATTGTGTCTAGTGGCGGCATTAGCGTACCGGTCAGCGTTGTCACTAAGTACGGTAGTACATATCAACGATGTCCGCGAATTTCAAGATGTTCGCGATCTTGGACATCGCTGTTACGCACTACTCAGTCGCACCCATACGATTCAAATAGCCTACTCGAAAATGGGACATTGCAGACTTCTTGAACATTGCGTACATCGTGTACATCTTGAACATGACATCGTTGACATCTTGGACATCGCGGGTATGTAGTATTTAGTAACACCCCTGTCAGTGATGTAGTCCTCGAGGATGTCCTAGGCCTTGACTTGCATGTCCTTAATTGGCCCCAACAAAAATTTAAAGTCTTGGCCTCGACCTTGCGTCTTTGGATAAGATTAGGGTTACCATATTTTCCCTGCGCAAAAGGACAGATTCTTTGAAGGTCATCACGTCCGCAGATGTCCAAATTTTCCGCCGGAAATCAACTAAGTAAAGAGCAAAAAAAGGTCATCACGTCCGCAGGGAGTAGTTTGAACTAAAACTCCCTAAAATTTTTCGTGTAAGAATCATTTGACATGTTTTCACTATTGATGAAGCCGAAAAAGAGAATATCATTCTTTAGCGTCCTCGGAGGACAATTTTTTTTTGTTAAAAAGGAGAACATGTCCTCCAAACGGAAGACGTATGGTAAGCCTAGATAAGATGCTTCACCATAAATTGTCTTTGCTTGGTGGAATCTAACATGCTGTTAACGCACGATCATTGATTTACTCGCCTTGCCACGGTCTCGAACTCTCGTCTCCAAAATTTACTTTGAATGAAGTCAAGTATGTTGAAGTCATTGTGCAAGGTGCTTTAGACCTCGCATGCTCGTAATCTATCACACTGTATAATGCGTGTTTTTCTTCGCGTAATCAACGTAATTTTGTAGTTTTGCTCGCTGCACGTTATGAGTTAAACTTTATTTACCGTTCTTTTGTCTTTAGTCAGTTGTTCTCATGCAGTTGAGCGATCAAGACGTTTTATTTTTCAAGTCATATATTTTTGGTTCAAGCAAGTCTTTTGAGTAGAAATTCAATCGGTTTAACCTCCGATTAATTTTTGCTCTTGCTGGTATTATTTTTGTTGGTTATTAAAGAAGAAAACTATACTTTTTTATCTCGTCTTATGCCAGCGGAGTGAAGTTTCAGGCGTTCCGCCTAAACAGTTAATAATAATAATAATTCAGGCGCTCCGCCTAAACAGTCGAAACAGGACTTGAGAGCTTTGGGCAGCAGTCTGAAAAGTCAATAACCCTCAGCTTTCGAAAGTTCAGTTTTTAACATCAAAATTAATCGGATCCTAGCCGATATTCTTGCCGAATCTAAGACTGGCTTTTGGTTTGGGCTGGTATTCTGTGGAGCAGTGGCGATTCCGGCACTTGGGCTACTCGGGCTGAGCCCGAGTTACAAAATGATGCACAGGCGACTCCGGCACTCGGGCTACTCAGGCTGAGCCTAAGTTACGAAATGATGGAAGGCTTGTTATTATTTAAATTTTAAAAAGTAAGCTTAAAGCTTTTTTTAACTAAATTCGTATCAAGTTCGTTGAAAGAAACAGTCATCGTAAAAAAACAACGAAGTGTGCGGTGGCAGTTGCGTTTTTTGCTCAACGATTTGTCTAGCCATAAGCTCTGGCTAGAGGAAAATAGTCCGAGCCGCATTGCGGAGAAAAGAAAGAGACAAACGAGACAAAAGCCTTTTTCCTTATTGCATCTTACTCGGGCTCGATCGCATTTGCCTGAGTCAGACAATGCAAACGTTTGTTACGTTGTTTCACACAATTCTTTCCTTAACTTGTTTGTGGAACTTGAGCCCTCGAGAAATAGCCCGAGCTACAATTGGAGAGAGGAATAGAAAAAAGATTTCGTAAGACGCCTGCCATCATGCTGCCATGTAGTAAATGCAGGCTTTTTGTTTGATCATAAATGTCTGTTCCTCTGTGGCTCACAATGGATAGCTGATAACAAAGAGCTACACAACAAACTCAGTATGAGTTTGCCATCAAATTAAGAAGATTAAACTTTATGTATGAATGAAAGTATTTTGCAACAATTTAACTGTTGTGTAAGTTGCTATTTTATTGCTTTTTTTACCGTTTTTTTAACACCGTTTATGTCGAGCCCGAGAAGCCATAAAAAGCTAGAGTCGCCACTGCTGTGGAGTCCCATTCTCTAAAGACCTTCGAGTTTAGCTATTTCTCAAAGAATTCTGAAATTGCAACTTGGTTTCTATACCTGTGGCCGTGGAATCCCACCACTGCAACATATATTGTCGCATCAATATATCTTTGGACCTGACAACTTTTTGTAAAGTTGTTCGGCTTTGTTTTTGATTCTGATTTCCCTCTTTATTGACGTGGCTCTCATCTGGCTTCGATCAGCGCCTTTGTGGACTTCAACGATTGACACGTGCGGTTTGTGATTGTTTTATATCTCATTCTGTCGGTTTTGGGCGTCAACTGAAGTGGATTGGTCCGCAATCTGCAATCGTCTTGTGGAAGCTTCCGTTGTTTTCAACTTTCAACTTGTTGGATCGGTTCCAAAGTTGTTCCTTTTCATCACTCACTGGAGTGTTTCTTGGTGTCAATTCGTCGTTCTTGGAGTGTCAACTTCAGTCAACTCTGTGTTGGAGCTGCGGTGGAGTTCGTGTACGTTTGAAGAGTGAGTCGTGTACGTTCGAAGATCTTCGAAGGATCTGTTCGAGATATTGTTCCGGAATTCGAGTATATCTTCAGTAGAACTGTTCGGGTTATCAATTTCGAAAAGTAGTGTTGTTACGTATACTTTTTGCTTGTTTGTTATTACCCCGCTTTCATTATTATTCCGGTTTTTTTTTTCTTGTATAATTGTTCCGTCTAATGGCTCAGAAGAGTAATGTAAACAATTTTCATGGGTTTGAAAGTCACCATGCGTCGGGTGGGCTAGCCTTGGAATGTTCCCATAGCATCTCAGACACCTCAATGCCCGTACGGGAGGGGGCATTTCGTAAACTGCTCACTAATAAACGCTTGTTAATGGTCAATATGAAACAGCTTTCTACTAATCTTCGAAGTGCTAAAACTACTGACAGTAGCGCGTTAATTAGTAAATTTGAGGAAATTAAAACCCTTTATGACGAGTTTAACAAAACGATCAGCGCAATTTCTGACTCGGCTGAGATTAATGAGCTCACTGACGGGGTCGCTAACCAGTACGAACAGTGTGTTAACCTAGTCGACAAACTAATGTCTAAATTTTTTAATAATCCCACTAATGTCGAGGAAAACGATGCTGACGAGGTGGAACCTTCTGACGGTGTGTCTCAGGTCGGTACCGAGACTGCTGCAAGCTGGATCACTGCCTCCACTAGTGCCAGTGCATCTATACGGCAAAATGAAGTAAAGCGTAAACGTGCAGAGTTGCTGGCCAAACGTGAACTGGAATTTGCTCGGGCCCAGGCCGAGGTCGAGGCTAAGGTCAAGGCGGTCGAGGCTGAGGCTAATGCGGCTGAAGCAGAAGCTCGTTTTCGTATCGTCGTCGTCGTCTGAGGAAGAACTCGATGCTGAGGAAGAACTTGATGTTCTTTCCGAGCGAGGCTCTTCAGTCACTTCCGGTTCGCGTAGAAGCAAAATTAAGTCCGTGACCAAGCTACGGAAAGACATTCGTGCAAAAGGAGAGTCTTCTTGTAGCATAACTGGTTCTAAAATCAAAAGCAGTGTGAATCTGCCCGTTAATAATGATACTTTATGTAATTCAAGGCCCTTTGCTAATGAACCTCTGATTAAAAGTAAAATCGAGCTTATTTCCTTTAGACAAAAAGCTAATGATTTTCGTACCAAACTTGAGAAACCGCTATTAGTAGAAGCTACTGAACCTATTAATATTAAGGACTATAGTAATCAAAGTCCGTATAACTTCGTTTAAGTTATGCGGATCATTCGTTCCATTGTTAAGCGACAATGGAAGCCAAAATGTGTCCAAAAAAACAAAAGCCGCCTATCTTTTATAACGTAAAAACGATGTTTAATGTTACAAAAAACGCGATAACTTCAGTTGTAGTTGTTCAATTTTTAAAATTTAAATTTTGTAATGAAGATCTTGAATTAAGCCATCGTTTAATGCAACTTTTAAAAAAATTGAACGTTGTTTACACACTTTCCGATCGTAGTAAACTTGGACCTCTGCTTGGAACCCGCTAAATGCAGCAATCGCTTATCTTTTGCAATGAACGAAAACGTATGAAGCGTGTTATGAAATACTTTATAGCTTTAATTATGCTTTTTCTTATAGAAAAATTGTAATTTTACTGTGACGCTACCGGTACTGCTTTTTACTAGTACTTGGTTAAAAATTGAAGAAACCGGTAAATATTTATAGCCTACCATTTAAATTAGCAAACATCTAAACCTGTTGCTTGCAATTCTTTAGCGTAAAAGTCATATCAAGCGAATTAAATTCGTCCTCCACTGTATGTGCTTTGATCAAGTATTAGATTAGGTACAATGGTAGCCATGGTAGGTATAAATTTTTATTAAGATTTATTTTTCTGAAGACAAATTTTGCATGAACTCCAGTGGGCTAATTTAGCAGTATCGATCGAGGAATCCAGGAAGGCCTATAACAGGGACATCTTAAAATATCATTTGCCGTAAACTGATCTGCAGGTCTAATTTTTGTGCTACATTAGGCTATGTTACGAAGTACCGGTATGTAAGGTAGTTGTTTTTGTAGAGGTATTTTGGCTAGGCTATATTTATTCTTAGTGGGGTCGCTTGGCTACGAATCTGCTCTTGCGTAGGCTATTCCATGGCGTTTATAACCAATTAATTTTGACCGACAAAAGTGCTTGCGTGGCAATGTTTGAGATTGACTTGAAGGGGGGCGGGCGGGTCGGCCTCACTGAGCACTATCACAATATCACGATCGTTGATTACTATATCTTCAAACTAATACTTGTGCAAGAAAATAAAAAGTCCTTACAGTGCTCCGATGACGGCGGCGACACGTTATAGGATACTTTCCGTAAATGTCAATTTCATCTTCATATCAGTTAAGAATCGTAGCTTTATGGCTTAATAGACTGAAGCGCTCAAAGTTATGATGACGATGACAAATGTTGAGTAAGCAGTAGGCTAAGCACAAAAATCTCATACAATCATAGTTGTTCTTTATTCTGTGAATAAGACATTCACAACAACAATCAATAACACACTATAACCAATAAACAAAAAAAGAAAACCAATCAAAATTTCACATGACATTCTAAGCAATTCCACGCTTTGCAGCGCTCTTACTAGCGAATTGACGACCAGCTCTTAATCTGCTAGTAACACCTTTCTGATAAATGAAAAACCTCAGCTTTAAGTAATAATCTTCAACTTTGTCAATAATATCGGTATGGCAAATGAGTCGTGTCGGTATCTCAGACGCTACAGCTCTCTTAATAAAAGAAGTCGGATCTCTAGCATAAACTGCTTGGGTAATATTCGATCGAAATGCAATTTCGACATGCTTTAGAAAATTTAATACTACAGACGATGGATGACAAAGATAAAACGTAGCATCGCATACATCAAACTGCATAGGATTTTTCACAAACGATTTTATGAGGGTTAACATAGAGATGTTGCTAAAGACTAAATGATCGGAATTCAAATTTGTCAAAACCTGTGTGCAAAAAGAACAGGTCAATTTCTTCAAAACTTTTTTAACAGCCCAACCACAGATGTAATAAAAGTCATTCATTTCGCACTCGTTACCCAAAAAGGCTAAAGCTTCATCGATGATAACTGGGTCAGCAATTGGTGGTTCAGGATCATCACTGCCTGGCTGGTTGATGAACTCTAGTAAATGAGGAGTATCATCTTCCTCATAGCAGGAACCTTTCCAGATATACAACAGTTGGGACAGGCAAACTAGCTTCAGAGCTGTGCGAAACTTCGAGGCACGCGGATGGCTTACACCTTTATTTCTGACTTGGGAGAAGACATTTTCAAGAGCATCTTGAGAAATGCGTCCAGGTAGTAAAAATGCAAGCCTCTTGCTTTCCACAACCAGGTCAGTATGAAGTGCAAGCAGGCTCCTTGTAGTAAGTTGAAGGCCAGTTTGAATTGGCTTCCAGGAGCTGCTTTTGCTGCTGGTTTTGGGTGCAAATTTTATATCTTCAGAAACTTCGCACATCTATCATAAAAAAATCTTAATTAGGTATGAAAAAATAAACGATACAAATACAACAACAGCAACTTTTACATTTCTTACCTCATTTAAAATATTCAGTTGCCGGGTTGAATTTTCGAATAAACCTCCCGCAATGTGACGCGTGTTGACAATGTCAAACCAGCTGTTCACAAACTCGCAGAAAAAAGCGGTGGTCAAGGCGTTGGGATCCATTTTTTCCAATTGTACCATCGTTCTGAGAACCGAAGCCGTGCTGTGACTTAACACCTTGAAATAATTGCAGATTTAAAATGTAAGAAGTCAATGTATTAAACATAACTATTATTTTACTAACCTGTGCTGCTAAGTCAACTCTCATTTTCTCAAATGGGGTTGAAAAAATGTGATTTTTCCTCAACTTCGGAGCAAGTTTAAAAGTGCACTTTTCATCGTGTACAATCAACTTCTCAATCCAATGAGATGAAACCTGAGGAACACAATTGTAAGTGTTAAGTTAAGGTTAAACGATCAGGTGTAGTTGGACGCTTGCTTGGAAATAGTTCATTGAATGCATGTTGATCTAAAGCAATCAGATACAACTGTGGATAAATACGTACAAAGCAAAACGATCGACACTAAACAATAATAATTATAATACCTACCACAGCTGTGGGGAGATTGTATTTCGCAACGCAACTGCTGGGAAGAGTGATATCATTATTAAGAAGAGAAGTACGGAAACTTTTCAGAAGATGAGGAGGGTCAGCGAAGAAGTAGATTCGTTCATCAGAGATGGGTGAACCGTACTTACAATGACGTCATTTCTAACAAAACAATACACTTTTGACCGACATTTTATTCGTTGCCACAGATCCAACAGAACAAAACTAGAATAAAACGTTAATTGAAAGCGGAAAATACATGGTTACTGACCTTTTGCTTTTAATACCAGCACTTTTCCACATGCTTTGATTTGATGGGCCCATATCAGAGACAATGCCCTTGACTTTAATGTTTCGCACAGACAGTTCTTCAATTATCTTTTGAGTGACTGTCCACAAATCTGTCCCACGCATACATGATCCTGTGTAATAAAACGCTGTTAAACACAAAAAAGCTTTCTTACAAACTTAATCATCAGAATAACCCAAAATTATAAAAACATCGTTTTGGACACCAAGTTTTTATGATTTGCAGGTATAAACATTACACACCTATAACTTGTTTCCAATTTTCAGCTAGGCCTTTGGCCATGTACACAAGTGCATGTGTTGCTTCCAAGCCTTCAAATCGATCTTGGGAAAACTCTGGACTTATGGTTCCTACAAAGCGCCTTAAGGTCGGATCGTATTCCACGCCTGGTAAAATTTGCATCTCATCCAGAACCAAAATACAGTAAGTGTGTTGATCTGTTGCACATGCTATTGATTCCATGTAATCCAAAATTTTGTATTGAATTCCGGGTTCCAAGTGTAATTTCTTCACTCTTTCGCAAAGTGTACGATACGACGGTAACGGGAAGGACAACTTTCGAAGATATTCGTAACTGAACATAAAAACATAAAATCATAAATTTTAGCTTTGTTTATTGATGATTTTTATTAAAAAAATAAGATATCACTGAGCAAAATTGTTATATGCATTACCCGTACAAAACACCTACCCGATGGCACCAAGCATTAGCCTCATTTTCAAACTATCTTTAATAGTTTTGGATGACCAGGCAGGAACTTTTGATGATGCAGGTATTTGTAGTGCATCAAGCTGGTCACCATTCCAAATGCCTTGGACCCTTTGTTTGCATTGTTCTAACTGCTTTTCCAGTTGTTGAATCTGAACATATTGAATAGTGACTATCGGCACATGATCAATAAAATAATGATATACTTTGCATGATTTAGCAGTAGTGCGTTGCACTTAGCATTAGAATCTAAAAATACCGTAGCTACTATACAGACAATATAAAATAATTTCTAATTACTTTCCATTTCAGCCTTCGGTTTTGTAATTTAGTTTCAGCACATGATTGGCAGTTCGAAGTCTCTTCTTCATGGTCTTCATCCAATGGTAATAATGCATGCTGTATGTCGTTTTCACTATCAACCACAGCAATAGATTGAGCATAAGCATGTTCTTGCCACACGCCTGAAAATTTTCAGTGCGAAATTCAATACAGTTTTACATCAAACTAGGCTATTTAATGTCTGCAACACAGTACCATTACTTGCGAATTAATAGGCTACCCCGATGCTTGTAGCTAATCAAAGATTTTGTGCCAACACTGAGACTCGCTTATTGTACATAAGCTTAAGCATTACATACAACTTAATTTAATCGAAATTTTTCAACACAACATGTACGGTACATGAAATTATTGATACCAAACAATGCATATATCTACTTGCAAGCACTAGCCAGTGCTTGAATAAGTTATATGAATTACTATCAATACCGTACAGTATGTATATGTAGGGCCTACTGGTTGTTTTATAATTTATACATACTTTTTGCGATTAAATCATTATCATGTTCATTTAAAACTTTAGATTCCTTGGTGCTATTGTAGGTTGACCTTCTGTTAACTTTCTTAGAATGTGGCATATTTTCGAACAAGGTAGGAACTGCATCTCTTTTTAATTTTTTTTCAGAGAAATTGTTGAATTGGCTCTCTTCCAAATGTTTCTACAAATAACCATTAATTTTGTAATAAAAAACTTCAGTAAATTATGTTTTTCCGGAAAAGCTGTGCAAAACAAAACATTGTAGTCACATGTCTGCTATTGACAATTGCTGATTAGACTACAGCGTAACAAAAACTGAGTTCTAACTCACTGTCCAGTCACAAGAATAAAAACTATATTTTTGAGCTAGTGCACCCAACCTGCTATTCTACTACTTTTAAAATCTGGGACTGTGAGATTGTTAATAAGCTAACATCTGTAACACTGTGTACACACATACAGTGATAATGATCGTATTGCTGTGCCTGTGCTACTGCTAGTAGATATCTGGGTAGGTATGTACTATGTAGCCTATGCAACCTTACTTCACAAATTCTACTGTTTTTTGTTGCTTTCCATTTTGCCCTCCTGCAATTGACTTCCCAAGCTCGTTTTCTCTGAACTTCATTTTTTTGTTGTTGGAAATCTATATAGCTTCAACCCTTTTTCGCTTCTGCTGGTGCAATTAGGAGCCGAACAAGAAGGCATCCTGATGTTGGCCTACCGGTACTACAGATTATTCCCAAAACATCATTAGTTGCCTATCAAGCAATAGCTTAAAGTACTGATATTATTCTTAAAAACAATATAAAACAACACAAGGGTGAGCAAACGCAAATAATATTCATACTTACAGCCAAAAATCACGACTATGCAGGCTTTTCCACTGACCCAGCATCACCTAGGCTAAGCCTACCTACAGGCACGCCATTGCTAGCACACTGCATATAGGCTACAAAGGTGTGAAAAAAACTTACTTTAAAAGAGTTTTCCTGCTTCTATGATATCTCTCCACTAGCAAATTAGGCTTAGACAGCTTTATAAGCCATCGCAAACCTAGCAGTTTCCCAGCTTACAGCATACGAACTTTAGCTTTTTGGACACATTTTGAGGTCCATGTTTTGGCGGGAGATCCTGTCCGCGCAACTTATACGAAGTTATACGGACTTTGATACTAATAACTTAACCCATGATAACTCTTATGGTCACTTAAATCCCAAGCTGTTGGGTTTGTTCCTCGACCTGAACCTGCTTCAAGCAACCAGCGCGCAGCTGCTTTTTTTGGTATTAATCAGGAAGATTGTAGAAGACTTAAGGCAGTGTCTGTTGATAAACCTACGAGTTTGCAAGGGAACTTCGACGGTAGCCACAGACATAGACCTATAGATCCTGTCACCAACTCAGAATCTGTTCTTACTGCCTATCTTGAGCGACAAGGTCGCAACGAGTTCATTACTCTTGCTTCTCAAATCGGTTTCGACGGAGGTAATATGGCCTTCGTATTCTACGAGAATCAAGTTCGTCGACTCGTGGACGAAAGTCCGTACGATGAGCGTCGACTAGAAACTCTTCGTGCGTCGTGCGTTGGGAAACCACGCGAAATGGTGACCCTTTTCTGCGCTCCAATGAAAAGCATGACTACTTCTCAGCGGATTGAGAAAGCTTTGGGTCGTCTCCGTCAGAGATACGGTGTTTCCGGAGGTTTGACGTCCGAGCCTAAAGTCATTGCTATTCGTCACGGAGCCAAAATATCTTTTACTTCGACGTCTTTAAAGTCGTTTAATGAGGATTTAACCACCCTTGAGGTTTATGCTTACGCCCATGATGAGTATCATAAACTCACAGGGCAGCTACTGCTTGACACGGCCCACCGTCTGCCTAATCTCTTGAAACGGCGTTATATTGACTATCTTCATAGGAAAAGCTTGGATTTGAACTCACTTAGTTTTGATTCTTTGTGGGAATTTGTGGTGCAAGAAAATAAAATAAGCACTTCCGATTATGCACAAACCTTTTTTTAAATCGGAGGATAAAGAAAAATCTCGTGAGACCCCGGCTGGAAGAAGGGAATATCGAGTTCGCCAGGTGGCAGTAAAAGGCACAAATAGCGCACAGAGCGTTAATTCTACTGATCGCAGTTGTGAAAGTAAAGCCACCGGCTCTGCTGGCGAGGGCTTTGCACGTAACAAGCGCGACACCAAATTAAATGATAAACGACCTCCAGTTTGTTTTGTTTGTTTTAGTTTGGATAGTAGGCCAAATAACAGTAAGCACTATCTTGCCTACTGTAAAAGGTTTATGCAGTTCTCGCCTAAAGAAAAACGGCAGACTGTCCTTTCGGCTGGTAGATGTTTGAAGTGTTTGTCTACTGAGAATTTTGCTCGAGATTGTGGCTTTAGATCTAAGTGCCGAAGTTGTGGGCCTCAATGCAAGACCAAGCACCCGGGGGCTCTCCATGAGCGTTATGCTACGGACACCCTTGGGGCCGCGGACGCAACGACGAGTGATGTGGCACCTCAGCCTGTGCAGGAATCCGCTACCAACTCAGAGACTTCGGTCAAAGTTCGCAGAGTTGAGGTGGCCGATGCAGGTACAGTTTTGCTTCGCACAAGTGCTGTTCGAGTTATTAACCAAAGTAACGGACGCTCAACTCTGGCGTACGCGCAGCACGACACAGCCTCACAAGTGACACTTATCTCAGAGGCTTTGAAGGACGAACTCGGGTTGCAAGCTGTGCCAGACCCTGCAATAACGGTTCGAACTCTCGCAGACCAAACTGCGACCTGTTTGGGACGAACCGATTTCACTTTGCAATCCCTTGATAACGGCGATAAATTTGCTATTTTTAATGCTATTGTGGTGCCTTATTTCTCGGATGATGAAAATACTCTTCCACACGGTGTCGATGTGACTACGCTAAAACATTTTGAAGGGGTAGAAATACCAAGACGCGCTCCTCACTGTTTCGGAAGAGCATGAGGGAGCACCTGACGAACCCAACTTGGTCTTCACGCGTCTTTGGCCTGCGGCCAGCGGAGGGAGAGTTCATTTGACTCCTTGCGAGCTTTGCGGGTACAGACAATAACTTGGTCTTTACGCGTCTTGGGCCTGCGGCCAGCGGAGAGAGAGTTCATTCGAGCTCTGACTCCTTGCGAGCTTTGCGGGTACAGACAATACCGGCGGAATCGAACTGCGTCTCTTGTGTTAAGTTTGTTACGAATCACCACCGCAATGGCGGCGAGTACGTATCTGGTGCTAAAGCGGAGCGCTATTAGCCTTCACTGCTGTCCAAACTTACTCAACTTCAAAACAAACTTGGTTTATTTTTCTTCCGGAGAGTTAAAGCTTCACAAATAAAATCAGCAGTAAAAAATATCTGAAGTTTTCCACGGTAAAAAGATAAAATTCAAGATGCTTGCTCTGTGACTAGTAACGTATATATAAAAAAAAAAAACGCTTGCCAGTGACACACAGTATTCTTCTGAGGTGCAAGAGATATATACAAGTTTACAGGCGAAATAAAAAAGACGTGATTACGGTTGTAGTTGATTAGGCACGAGGTGTTACTGTGAGAAAATTAGAGCATCACGTGATAGCCCTATTACTTAAAAACTTCAATACGAGTGACATTTCATATTGCGCAGTATTATACAAGGAGATCGAATCCCTGTTAAGTAGCGCTATAAAAATAGTTCTTGACAATATATGAATGCCAGTGCTGACCATAGCGGCCCCTTTGAAACGGAACACAAAGTGAAGATTCAAACAAAATTCAAACATAGCAGCACCAAGGCATAATTCATTTCATAAAAGTGGATTAAAGCTTCATATCGTATATATTTGGCGACAATTCATTAAACACCATATTTCGTAATCAAGTTCACAGAGGTAAAACATAAAATCGTCAAACAATGTAAAAACATCAAACACAGTTAAAGTGGTGCAATCTTTGCGAGATCGCGCAAAACATATTCAAGCTCCCCTGAGCCAGAACGTTTAAGGACAGCTATTGTTGCTCTACGAACAATTTCTTTTCCCTTACGAAACTGAGGATGTACACAGTGTATGCGCCCCAAACGATACGAACCCCGCTTAGATATATCATCAGCATCCCCAATGAGAACAAGTTGACCTGGTTCAAGGTTAGCACGAGTAACTCGCCATTTAGAACGGCCCTGCAAGGTCGGCAGATATCCTTTAATCCAACTAAGCCAGAACTTATGTGCCAAAGTGGAATTGTACAAATAATCCCGCCTAAGATCTCCCCGATCATGAAATGCACTAATGGGAGTGTACGGGGCAAGCTGTTGACCCAGGAATGACGAGGGAGTGATGGGTGCCAGATCATTAGGTTTATCGCTAAGGGCAGTGAGGGGGCGATCATTAACGATGCGCACAGCGTCGGAAACGAATGTTTGCAGCTCAATCAACGAAGGCTCACGACGCGCCTCACCCATAACACGACCTAAAGAACTTTTAAAAAGTTTAACCATACTCTCCCAACTTCCACCTTGACTAGGCGAGTAGGGAGGGATACTTACCCAATTAATATTACGCTTACGAACAGAGCAGGTAAATTCAGAAGAGTCCAACAACGAGGGAAGTTTGTCCGCTGCAGCACAAAAGGTTGACCCATTATCGGAGTACAAAGTATCTACAGGCCCGCGAAGGTTTGTAAAGCGAGCAAAGGCAAGTAAAAAATTGTTTAAGTCCAGGCCTGTAACAAGTTCAACGTGTATTGCGCGTGTGCACAAACAGGTAAAAAGCAGGCCCCACGCCTTACAATGACTACGATTTTGCCGATAAATCAGGGGGCCTAAAAAATCACATCCACAAAATTTAAAGGACTTATTAGTAGCAGAAACGCGGCACACGGGCAAGTCAGACATCAATTGTCGGATAGGGGTGGCTTTGCGTATAGCACATTTTCCACACTCAGCAATGTAACGTTTGGCACTCGAGATCCCATAAATGACCCAAAAACGCTGACGAGTTCTCATTAAAGTGTAAGCGGGCCCAGCGTGACCTGCAAGCGAGTGTTCATGAAGGACAATTAACCTTGTCAAGGGATGTCTACTAGGAAGTATCAAGGGGTGTTTAGCATCAAGCGGAAGATCTGCATTTTCTAAACGTCCTTCAACACGTAACAACGAGTCAGTATCAACGCAAGGTCGCAAACTGCGCAAAGTTTTCATTTCTGCAATGCGCTGCATTTGCTCTACATCCGTAGCTTTATCACTTAATTGTTTCAAAATCAACTCAAAAGCGTCAGGTGAATTCTTTTTCAACATATCAATGGCAGCTCCAAAATAACGCCTTTGCACATATTTTACTATATCAAGAAGAGCCTTATCTAGAAATGTAGCATCAAGTTTGACTTTATGAAAGGTGAGCTTCTTTACTTTAGACACGAAATACTGCTTAAAGGCAATGAGATATCCCACACGTTTTTTCAACGCATAAAGATCAGGAGAAGCGTCAATCAACTTATCTAGACACATCTTACCTTTGTCAAAACCCAACTCGGAAGTTATATTAGTTTTGCGAACAACAACGGAAGGATCAACAGGACGAGATTCGATTCCTGTCTGCAACAAAAAGCTAGGCCCTCCCAGCCAGAGCTCAAAACAACCTGACCGTTTAAAACTGTTTTTCCGAGTGCCAACGTCAGCTGGATTAAGTGATGTGTGAACATAATTCCACGCGTCAGCAGAAGCTACAAGATGGATCTTACTAATGCGCCGTTTTACGAAGCGTGGAAGGTGAAGGTCGGGATTCACTATCCACTTCAGCACCACCTGCGAATCAGTCCAGAGATGAATGCTACAAGAAAGATGATCTAGCGACTTAGAGACAGCCAACATCAGCTCTGAACACAACTTAGCAGCCTCTAGCTCCTTTCGGGAAATAACCCAGCTCTGCTGATTAGACAAGACAAGTCTAGACTTTCCTTGAATAAAAGCCACGCTAGATTGATCCCCAACCACGCGTCTCAAATATACCACACACGAAAACGCATAATCTGAGGCATCACAAAACCCATGCAGTTGGTACCGCGCATGGGAGTTGCACTCGCTCAACTCTTCACCCGCAAAACAATAACGAGGAATAGAAATATCATTAATAAATTCAACAGAGTCTATCCAAGATTTCCAGTCGCTTTTAATATCGCCTGGGAGTTCATCATCCCAATCAAAACCAGACGAAGAAACTGCCTGAAGAATTAATTTACCTCTTAGAAGCCCGGGAGCAAGTATACCCAAAGGATCAAACTGACCAGCGAGCATACGCATCATTTCACGTCTGCTAGAAACTTCAGTTAACTTTCTATTGCAACACACTCGCAAAACATCACTCTCAGCCTCCCACACCAAACCCAAAGCCTTACAATCCGGCAAAGGATGTGAGCCAAGGTCAATCTCACGAATGTTAGAACCAAGATCGCACTGAGGAATGTTAGTCAGAATCGATTTAGAAACACTATTGGCTAACCATTTCCGCAATTTAAAGCCTCTGCTTTCAAACAAACTCATTGCTTCTCGAGACACCACTTCAAGATCAGCTAATGAGTCCGAAGACAATAGTAAGTCGTCCATATACCGATTACTTTCAATCGCCGACAAAGTCAACGAACTAGCATCTGTAGGATTTTCGGTTATCAATCGATTTATAGCAAACAAAGCGATGAAAGGGCTGGAATTAATCCCCCAAACGTGCCTTGTAAAACGGAAAATCTGTATTTTTCCACCATCAATGTCATTATCACTATACCAAACCAATCTAAACAAATCTTGTTGATGCTCAGGCATAGCAATTTGGAAAAAGCACTTACTTAGGTCAGCCATACAAGCAAATTTTCCCAATCGGAAACGCGTTAAGACCTCAACCAAATTACTCAACATGTTTTCACCCGAAAGAACAGCATCATTAATGGACCAACCATTACATCTAGCTGCACCATCAAACACAACGCGAGGCTTATCCTGCTTAGTTACGAAGAAAGGTAAATACCAGCTTCGACTATCAAACGAATCCTCCCCAACAGGAACAAGCCAACCGGCGCTAGTAAGTTCTTGAAAAGTGCTAATTAAAGTGCGCTTCAACTCAGGATTTTTTAGAGCACTACGACGCAACGACACTGTACGATCACAAGCGTTAACAAAGTTATTCGACAACCTTTTAACAATATCCATTTTTAACGGAACTGGAATTTCATAGCGACCATTTATCACTTTAACATTTGATTCCACCAAATCACGAGTTAAGTCATCAGTTTTAGACGGTTGGATGACCTCGTCAGCCAACTCATGACTTCGTAGGTTTTCTTTCAAAACAACAATTTCCTTTTTTAGTCGATCACAATCACACGCGTCACAACAATCCAAAAGATCTTTACTTCGAACCAACGATTGTTCCTTACCTTGATCGACACTAGTAACGACGTCAACCTCACACACATCAGAAATTTCACCAACCTCAGCTCTTCTGCTCTGACAAAGATTAGACCGAGATCCCACCTGACGACCACCGCTGGCAATCGGACCAAGTCTGGTTAACACGAAATTAGGATCATCAGGTGTCAGGCCCTCTCGTTCTTCTAGAACCGTGAGCAACAATTTATCGCTCTGTCCAATAAGAACATCAATACTTTTACGGTAGGGAATGGTGGGAATTTCGACGCCATTAAAATGTTCAAGACCTGTTGTGTTCACAAAATGAGGTAAAATGTTAGCATCGTCGGTGAAATCTGGTACAACCAAAGCATTTGTAATTTTAAAAGCTTCACCGGTAGAAAGAGATTCAACTTGAAACTCTGTAGTTCCATGACTAGAAATCGTCTGTTCGGCTAACGTACGAATAGCAGTGGCTTGATCGTGATCAGTGCTGAGCCCGAGTTCATCTCTCAAGCTTTTTGAGATTAGCGTTGCCTGAGACGCAGTATCATGCTGCGCATACGCAAAGGTAGCTTTACCGGTGTCGGGGTTTACGACCTTCACAGCACTGGTGCGCAACAGTACCGCGTTGCATCCTGGCTTAACCATTCTCGTCACTACTTCGTTTTTCTCAACCGAGTCCCGCCCATTACAATCAGCCGGAGATTGAACGTCATGACCACTTTCTGTCTCAGCGGCCCCGAGGTCAACAGAACTTGACCGTGCGTAGTAGTCATGCAAAACATCTGCATGCTTGATATTAAAGTTCGGCCCACACTTCCTGCATTTTGACCTAAAGGAACAGTTGCGGACAACGTGACCCGTGGAAAGACAGTTTAGGCACCTGGCAGCTTCTATTATTATTCGGCGCTGTCTTTCTATTGAAAGCTCTTTAAATCTGTCACAATTCGCAATATAATGCTTAACGCCTGGTTCGTTGCAGACAAAGCAAGCAGGAGGCGGTTTGTTATTAGTAGGACGTCCGAAGCTGCTAAGTGACTTTGTAGTTGACGCAGGTTCTTTTTTGTGAGGTAACTCTTGCGTTTCGTTATTCGTTTTAACAGTCACTTGCCTTACCCGGACCTGGTTATAGCGCCCATTGTTGAGTTCACGAGTTTTTTCTTTCTCATCAGATTTAAAAAATGTTTGAGCATAATCTGACGTCATGACTTCGAGCTCATGTACGGTAAAATTACGCAGAGAATCGAAGCCAGGTTGGTTCAAGTTAAGTCCCATCTTTGCCAAATAGTCAAGATAACGTCGTTTAAGAACCCCGGGTAGGCGATTCGCTGTGTCCAAAAGTAACTGCCCTGAAAGCTTCCCAACTTCGTCATGGGCATAAGCGAATATCTCTAGAGTGTTCAAGTCTTCATTAAAGGCCTTAAGTGAAGCCACATTAAATATCACCTTGGGACCGTAACGAACATCCATGATTTTAGGTTCTGACGTAAGGCCTCCCGACACGCCATACCTTTGGCGTAGACGATCCAGCGCTTTTTCGATACGCTGTGACGTCGACATGTTTTTCATGGGAGCTAAGAATAGGTTAACCATTTCTCGGGGTTGACCGACGCAGGAAGCTCTCAATACTTCGAGACGTCGCTCGTCGTAAGGGCTTTCGGCCATAAGTTTTCGAATTTGGTTTTCGAAAAACACGAAGGCTATATTTTTACCATCGTAACTAATTTGACTGGCTAAATTAATAAATTCGTTTCTTCCTTGGCGATCTAAATAGGTTTTTAATGTAGATTCACCCACATCATTCTGCGCAGGAAACACGGGCACATTATTACCAGACGGTGTTAATGGTATAGGAGCACTCTCTCGAAAGGTCTCTTTAGCATTAGGTTGAACTTGTTCTACGCTCTGAGTGGGGTGAGGTGCAGATCCCATGTTAACGGGCCAAAAGTTAAAATCTGGGGACCCATCGCCGATTTCACCCTGGCGCATTTCTCTAAAGGTTTGCATATCAAGATGGCGTTCAGCAGTTACAAGCAAGCCCTCCACTCGCTGCGAGGAAGAAGCTGAACGACGCCCGCGAGAAACCGCTACCGAGCCACACTCTGAAAGTGTAAGAAGTTTCTCCTCTGCGTCGAGTCTGGCCTCCTCAATGCAACGCCGGGCTTCCGCCTGAGCTTGTGCTTGAGCCGCTTGAGCCTGCGCCTGTGCCAAAGCAAGTTTGTGATTAGCCTCAAGTTCAGCACGTTTAAGCTCTAGTTTAATTTGACGTGCGGCGAGCCTACTAGATGTAATGCTAATCCCATCAGTCACTTGAGAGACACTGTCGGCGGGGTTAAGTTCAGCTACACCTTGATCGCAGTTTAAATGTTTAGCAACTTTCTTGGAAGCGCAAACAAGGAAATGTTGCTTAACGTTTTGGTGAAGTTTAGTGCAATTCTCGAACTGGTCAGCCACTTGTTCGACCAGTTCAACAACGAGTTCTGAATCAGTTACTTCATCAGTTGCCCTTTTAAATTGATTATACGCGGACTGAATATTGATGAGGGTTTCAGAACATTCGCTGAATTGCTGCTGCGACTTACATTCGTTTGCTGTTTCGCAAAAACGCCTCATGCGCACCACTAATTGCCGCTTAGAGGTAAGAAGTTTCCGGAATTTGTTCAAGTTAGAGGGTGCAGATTGACTGGTATGGGGTCCCATTTGAGTATCAGGTCCCGGTATTTTCCCTCCCGTATCATCACCAATCAACCCCGTGGCAACATCTACGCTACCCTTTTCTGTAGGTACATGCGACATAATTAAAAGCAATAATAAAAACAGTTAAGTAGCAAATATTTAAACAAAACAAAATAATAAAGTAAAAACCTCTCCAGTGAAGTCCAGGAGTAGTTCCAGCGTACCCGAAGTCTGCACGTTCACGCAGTCCCACGTTCCCGATCCTTCCAGCGAAGTTGAGAAGTATTCTAGCGTACTCGAAGTCTCCAACGTACCGCACTACGCAGTTCCACGATGCCGATCCCAGGAACAAGACCACTGCTGGAATCCAATCGAAACTCGAAGTGTTGGAAGACAAGAATTAAATCGCAGTCGAACAGTAATTGTAAGTTCCAACGCGAAGAGAATGTCAGTCGTCGAGGTGGGAATTTCCTGCCGTAACGATTATAAGGAACTCAAGGAAGTGTCCAAGCAGTAGAATTCGTGAAGTTTAAGGATGGAAGGGTGTTGTTGTTTCCTCAACAGCACCGTCGAAGTGTGGTTGTCAGTCCGAAGTATACCGCCACGGGTAAATAAGTTCACTGGGTCTATGTAACGCCAATGCTGAAGTAAATCTGACAATCCACAAGTTCTACAAAACTGTTCCAATCCAAACAAAATCAACAAAGTTAATAGCTTTCTTTGAACTTGAGAAGAGTTTCCTTGAAAGTATCTGACAATTCGGAATGCTTTCTTGACGGTTTCCTGGCAATAGTATACAGATATTTTTCTTTATGTTACGAATCACCACCGCAATGGCGGCGAGTACGTATCTGGTGCTAAAGCGGAGCGCTATTAGCCTTCACTGCTGTCCAAACTTACTCAACTTCAAAACAAACTTGGTTTATTTTTCTTCCGGAGAGTTAAAGCTTCACAAATAAAATCAGCAGTAAAAAATATCTGAAGTTTTCCACGGTAAAAAGATAAAATTCAAGATGCTTGCTCTGTGACTAGTAACGTATATATAAAAAAAAAAAACGCTTGCCAGTGACACACAGTATTCTTCTGAGGTGCAAGAGATATATACAAGTTTACAGGCGAAATAAAAAAGACGTGATTACGGTTGTAGTTGATTAGGCACGAGGTGTTACTGTGAGAAAATTAGAGCATCACGTGATAGCCCTATTACTTAAAAACTTCAATACGAGTGACATTTCATATTGCGCAGTATTATACAAGGAGATCGAATCCCTGTTAAGTAGCGCTATAAAAATAGTTCTTGACAATATATGAATGCCAGTGCTGACCAAAGTTGCAACAACCGCTTGTTACTGCCAAAGACGTCCTGCGAGAACTTCAGTTACTCGACAAGGAGGTTCAACCGTCCAAAAACGATGAACTTGCATGCATTGAACCTGCGGTAACTGTGCATAAAATATCATGTACGTTAGAATCTGCCCTTGATTCAGACGCCAGCAGCTTGGACAAGCTCATTGATGCCTCTCCTTCACTATATGCTTTAAAGAAGCGCTGTGCTTACCTGACTGCATTTACAGAGTATGTCGAGGCAATTGCCAAAGGAAGCACATTCAAAAAACCTACTCTTGATGCAACTTATTTGGATTATGCTTTTAAAAAAAATCGTGAAATATGTTCAGTTTCGATGTTTCGGGGCCGCTGTTAAACTGCTAAGTAGAGAATCTCCCGATGAATTCGATTCGATAATTAAACGTTTATACAGTAATGCTAAAGACCCGCATTCATCTCGTCATTTAAATGAACTTAAAACGTTGCGTAATTTACGCCCATGTGTGGGATCGGACAACTTGCTTCGTGTTGAAGGTCGCCTTGAAAATGCTTCGTTGCCTGTTAACACTAAACACCCGATAATTCTGCCAGGCAGACACCCGTTGACAAGATTAATTGTTTTGAATGATCACGAGAGGGCAGGGCACGGCTGACCTAAATATATGTTAACTAAAACCTTTGAAAACTTCTGGATTATTCATGGTAACTCGAGTGTAAAGCATTACATCGCTGACTGTGGTAAATGCGCCATTTTAAAAGCTAAGCCTATCAGGCAGTTGATGACTGATTTGCCAGCTTGCAGAGTTACGGTTTGTAATAAAACTTTTAAATTTTCTGGCATTGATTATTTGGGACCTTATTTGTTTCGGCAAAACCGAAGTGAATGTAAGGCGTGGGGATTGTTGTTCACCTTGCTTGCACGTGGAATTGGTGACGAGTCTAGACCTGGACAGCTTTCTTCTCGCTTTCAGCTGCTTTACTAATCTTCGTGAAGCTGTCGACACTATATTTTCAGATAATGCTTCTACTTTTCGGGCAGTCTCAGATAAATTACCTAACCTACTGGGGTCCACGGAATTTTGTAACTCTTTGCGTAAGTCTATATTTGGGTAAACATGCCTCCTTAAGCACCTAGTCAAGGCGGAAGCTGGGAGAGCATGGTCAAGTTATTTAAAAACGCTTTGAGTCGGGTTCTGGGGGAATCTAGCCGTAAACCCACGTTAATCGAGCTACAGACCTTCTTTTCTGACGCTGTAAGAATCGTCAATGACCGGCCTCTCACCACCCCTAGCGATCAACCCAATGATTTGCACCCCATTACACCTTCATCCTTTTTGGGACAAAATTTGTCACCTAACACTCCCATTTGTGCATTTCATGAAAAGGGTGACTTGCGTAAGGATTTTTTGTACAACTCTTCCCTGGCACATAAATTTTGGTTGTCTTGGATGAAATCGTATTTGCCTAGTTTGCAGAGTCGTAATAAATTGGAGGGTCCTGCATACGAACATTGAGCCCGGCCAGCTGGTTTTGATTGGACACTCGGAAGATTTGTCCAGTCGGGGAGCCTATCGGTTGGGTAGAATTCATTGTGTGCATCCTCAGATTCGTAAAGGACAAGAGGTTGTACGACGGGCGACAGTTGCTGTACTTAGTAATTCCAAGCCGGGAGAAATTGAACTAGTACTTCGCAATCTTTCCAAAATTGCTCCTGTTTGATGTAATTTATGTTACTTTTATATTGTTTGTGACGTGTGTGTAGGCCCATATTGTTGTTGTTTAACCGCGTTTTTATTTGCATGATATCCATACAGGTCTCGCGCTGCTAAATGAAAAACAAAATGAAATGTTTGAACTTGTTACTTGTTAAGCTTGTTTTTATTCAAGATGTGTCTTGTGACTAGTGTAACAAACCTGAGTTGTTGAACCAAGGAAAACCTGAATAACAAACTGATTGTCCTGAATTAATTGTCTTGCATTTTGCTTCGTTTTTTTTTGTCGCTTAACTGTCGAGATATATAATGTAGGCCTAGAAACCGTTTTACCCACGTTCACCATAATAGTGGATCCTACGTGCCGTCATATTTCACTTCCTTACTGCATTTGTTTATTTTATTTTTTGCATTTAGATACGTGCTTTCACTATTATTGTTTGTGTGAAATTTACTCCTGGATAACTTTCACAGGGGCCGCTATGTTAACGCACGATCATTAATTTACTCGCCTTGCCACGGTCTCGAACTCTCGTCTCCAAAGTTTACTTTGAATGAAGTCAAGTATGTTGAAGTCATTGTGCAAGGTGCTTTAGACCTCGCATGCTCGTAATCTATCAAACTGTATAATGCGTGTTTTTCTTCGCGTAATCAACGTAATTTTGTAGTTTTGCTCGCTGCACGTTATGAGTTAAACTTTATTTACCGTTCTTTTGTCTTTAGTCAGTTGTTCTCATGCAGTTGAGCGATCAAGACGTTTTATTTTTCAAGTCATATATTTTTGGTTCAAGCAAGTCTTTTGAGTAGAAATTCAATCGGTTTAACCTCCGATTAATTTTTGCTCTTGCTGGTATTATTTTTGTTGGTTATTAAAGAAGAAAACTATACTTTTTTATCTCGTCTTATGCCAGCGGAGTGAAGTTTCAGGCGTTCCGCCTAAACAGTTAATAATAATAATAATTCAGGCGCTCCGCCTAAACAGTCGAAACAGGACTTGAGAGCTTTGGGCAGCTGTCTGAAAAATCAATAACCCTCAGCTTTCGAAAGTTCAGTTTTTAACACATGCAGCAAATCAAAGAAGAAGCAAAACTGAAACGGAAAACTCGCATTAAAGACGAGTCTGGATTCGTCCTATGTACGGTATAGTGCCTCCTTTTCTTTCTCGTGACAGGAGGATAAAAATATAGAAATCAATCACCTTAACGCCCTTGGTCTTACTGCAGCACTGCTGGTTATTCAAAACTAACAAAAACTTCTTTCATTCTGAATCCTCGAAAAGCTCTTTGGCATCATCTAGCGGACAAACGCAACGGTGAAATTTTTTTTGCCTAGGTAGGTTTGGTTATTTTTCAACGAGGATTCCGATTATGGCAGCTAGAACGTGCGCAAATGCGTCGTTTTCTGTGCATTCAAAAATGGTGAGTTTAGTGGTACCTACATAGGAAACCGTCTCCGGATCGGGAAGCCTTATTTTCCCGATCGGGGGACGGTTTCCTGATACGGAAAAATGACACCAAATGGGTTAGTGTCCCCTACTGTAGAATAACCAGTCCGCGCAATGCAACAGAAGACGCGGACGGCTTACTCTAGATGAGACCCGTGTTTAATTCCTTAGTCTGCCTGAAAACCCTAAATTCCTCACTAGCTGACTAGTTGGGAACCAGGGGACTGGGGTAAGTAATGTACTGGTAACAGAGCAGTGTAACCCCTTGTGCGGTCCAAATCGTTTTTATAATGAGTTAAGAAAAAACAGTTCAGCAAGCAATTTTTTTCTCTAAGACTATAATAGCACCTTACACTGTCACAGTCTTGCTAAAACCAGCATTGACTGATTGAAATAAGGAACAACTGTGTGTAAAATACCAGTAAGGTATTGTCTACTTTGCAGTTGGCGGCAAAAAAGCTTTTACAGTTTTAGGTCAAATTTGCTTTAAGTGACGTCGTGGGTTTTTAAGCGCCATTTTGTGCTAGATTGCCATGACTTCTCAATAGCTCAGGGGATAGAGCGCAGCGCATAATGGGAAGCGCTGCACTAGTTTTGGATTTGATTCTTGTCGCGACTTTGGTTTATTTTGCTTCGGTGACTTTGGTTCGTATCGCTTCAGTTTAATTTGGATTCGTGTGACCTGGGGTTAAAAATCAGGTTCATAAAAACAGTACCGGTAGAATAGAATAAGATGTAATGTTCAGGTGACATGGGGTTATGTAGCTGCGGCAAAATAGACCTAAAAGCTATTATGCTGTTAACGGCATAGTAGACACTGCCTCATAATAATATAGGCCTAGAGCCTACTGGTACCAGTCCTGAGTCACTAGCTGTGCGGTGTACCAGTAGCCTACCCACAGTCTATACCGGTAGTTGTGTGGTTTTGGTTAGTTGGTGGTTTAGTCTATCAACATATCCAGATATCAAGTTGATCTGTGATTACCATACCAGTTGGATAGTTAACAGGTTAATTTGGTGCTTTACCTGTTTACCGATTTGCGATATGAGTACCGGTATATTATTGTATTCAGCGACCAGTCTAACTGCTAATTTAAACTATGTTATGGTCTAGCAGGTACCGGTAGTTTATTGTAGCTTGGCTGCCATGGCCAGCTCTATATCGATACTACTAAGGCGTTACCGACAGCTTACTGTTACATGATTGTTGCAGAGTTTTTCTGCCTAACTATTTAGGCATTTTACGGTTGAACTAGTCTGATGCAGAATTTACAAATATAAATGGATACTGTTACCCTATTAAATCACTAAAAATGAACGTACCTCCCAGATGGTTGCATTGCCCACGAAAAGGATCATTGATTGCCAATAAATTCTTGCCTTTCAAGACTCCACTTGGTAATGCGTATGACAAAAACGTTCCTGATGAGTCCAGGTGAGTGGTTTTTGGCTACCCAGTACTGGTACTATTTCCAGGATTATCATACCTTGTGCAGTTGTGGACTAGTTTAACACCTTTCAGCCTGTATTGTGAATGGCAGTGTCTCGGGCACTGGCTCAGTAGCCTAGTTTCCATAATCAAAATGCTGCTGCACTGGACTGCTTTGTTTCTATTATGATGTTACTATATTGTGGGACCAGTTTCCGTTATTCAAATATTGCTGCATCGGCTGCTTGTTTGTTTCTATAAAAGGGTTTGCCAGTGCTCTGGACACTTCTTTTCTGAATACTGGTGTGGTTTGGAGCTTACCATACTAACAAATAAGTTTTTAAATCTTTTTAACAGTTTGTGGAATGCTTGCATCAGCTACGTAGTTTGCTTATATATATATCAGCAATACCGTACTAATTATCGGTATGTAGGGATTGACCGGTGCTCTGACCCTGGCCAGAGATGCCACTTTTTGCCCTGGTCTAGTCCCGGCCAGGGGGGTCATAAAAGTTGGCCGGAGCTGGGATTGAATTTCAAATGCATTTACTGTTTATTCCAGCGTATAAGCCACCTTTAAAGTGCAAAAACCCACCCTTAAAAATTAGGGTTGTCTCACACACTGAATACAATAGTCGTATCTTAATTTTTACATAAAGATTTTTTTTATTTTATATGAAAAATGCATTGGTGCATAAAAAAATAACGTGCATGCTTAAAGCGTTTTTAGGTTTGCCATGCACTAATGAAAAGCGTGTACAAATATGATAGCATTGCAAAAACAATTATATACAAAAGCATTACGTAACACCATTGATGGCATTTACATGAGGAGTGAAGATGCAAGTAGCCTACTTAGCTAACTATTCTAGACACAATTTTAAGCATTGTATAAACCCCAGCCCCAACTGGGGCAGGCACAATTTCCTGGCTCCTGCCAGAGCTCCAGTCCCAGTTAAAATTGTTGCCCCGGTCATTCCCTACCGGTATGATATCGAAAAATAGTGCCATTGCTTCTGTCATTGTGTTTACAGCATGGATTAAGAATATTCATCTAAGGTTTGATTAAATTTCGTTCTCACCACACATGCATAGCTCTGTAGTTTTTAGTGGTTTTCCCATTTTTTCTGATATCTTTTGAAGCTGCTACTCCAATCAAACAGATTTGGTAAAACTTAAGCAGTTAAAATAGATGTTTTCAGACTAATTTTTTATTTTGTTGAATAGATTTAATCCAGAAATGCTTTTCATGTACTTGAATAGTCTGAAAGTGACTATGTCAGCAATAATTGACCTTACTAACACTAACAGGTGAGTTTACGCCGTGGATATGTTGTTCAAATATTAATTAGCCTGGTGGTTCGAAGTATCACTGTATCAGTACCAATACTTCTTTTGTACTCATAACCCATACGCATTAATGTCTATTTTTACAAAATCTTTTTTGCAAAGTTGTTCAACAACAATTATACCAATATATTATACATTTTTTACTCTGCTAAATGTTGATTGCTTGAAAGAATTAATTACATAATGATTCAAAGCTGCTGTGATTTTGTAATTTGACCTAATTTATGGAACCGGTATTAGTTGGTATTGCAATGTGTAGCAACAGGTGAGGAGTTAGCAGTACTGTACACTACACAGTTACGACTTCTGTTAACAACATCTGTTTTGGTATACTGAAATGAAATCTACACAATATACACTATATACACATGAAAAACAGTATACCGTATATGCCGGCCAATAAGCCGGCTCGGCAAATAAGTCAAACCCATTGTTTAGCGCTGAAAAGTAGAGTTTTACCACATTATCACCTAAGAAGCCGAAGGCATACTCTGCGCTAGTGACAAACACGAGTGAAAAAGGCAATACGTGTGCATGCGCTTGCACATTCCAGTGATGACGATGATTACTTTCATGGATTTTAATAAAGGCGTGTTGTTACGTTGTTTTCAACATTTGTTCATTTGCTTACCGGTAATACATTTTTTTTGTGACCGATTTTGACCGCTGGCTTTTTTTTGGTCTAGCTATATTTGCCCAATAAGTCGACCCCAGGAAACTGAGTTACAAATTTGACTCCAGAAAATCGGCTTATTGGCCGGCATATATGGTATATCACTAAATATTAAGAAATATTGCTGTGTAGCCTTTTAGCTGCATGCTTTTAATGTTATTGTTTACCTGACATGGATTGCTAAAGTCTTTCTATTGTTTACAATCCTTCACATTTGGTTTATTTAGACTTTGTTTAATGAGCTGCTGGTACAATCTAATGCTGTATTATACATCAAAATCCAATCAAATCTTCATTATACTCACGGTATTACTCCAAAGTGTGCAACGAGTGCCAGGGCTCATCTCCGCGGCTTAGTGCCTGGGCAACACAGCTTCGAAGAAAAGTCACAGCAGTGGCGAGTCGTTGGC